>PVJN01029187.1:0-26627 GCA_004026805.1 Lasiurus borealis | reverse complement strand
GAAAAAAAAGAAAGAAAAAGTGGAAATAACCAAAGATTGACCATTAAAGAAATTGGATTGTGTTTCTCTGGCTGCTCCCTGCAGGTCATGTGACTCTGGATAGATTCTCTAACTCTTCTGAACCTCAGTTTCCCCATCTGTAAAAGGTAGATAATAGCCCTAAAATGAGAGTCGGAGATTTTAGTACCAGATGTCACTTGGTCTCTGAGTTATAAGTCACTGAGAATGTGTCCTTGCTCTTGTTCTGTAAAAAGAAAGAAAGAAAGAAAGAAAGAAAAGACAAGAAAAGACAGGAAGGAAGGAAAGAAGGAAGGAAGGAAGGAAGGAAGGAAGGAAGGAAGGAAGGAAGGAAGGAAGGAAGGGAGGGAAAGAAAGGGAGAAAGAAAGAAAGAAAGAAAGAAAGAAAGAAAGAAAGAAAGAAAGAAAGAAAGAAAGAAAGAAAGGGAGAAAGAAAGAGAGAAAGAAAGAAAAGAGAGGTATGGGCTGGGTCTCTTTGAGCTTGGCATTCCAGAAGCTGGCGGAGAGGGAAAGACTGTGTCTCCCTGAAGTGATTTTTAGATAAGAGACTCCGTCTGCTTCTCCAGGTCAGAAGGAAGCAGCAAGCCGGCGAGGCGCACTCCTGAGAAAGTCTCCATCCACACCCAGGCCTAAGATGTTATCGGCAAAGGACTTTCCACCTTGACGGCCGTTTCTTATCTCCTGTCATCTGCGCGGTGACGGTGAAAAATGCTCGCAGTGGGTGTCTCTGATTCATTTCTGTGATGGTCCCATGATGTCTGAAGAAGTTAAAGTTTAAACTCCCTCCCTTCCCCTGGGCTTTTACAGCTCTGTGGATTCTACCAGTAACGGGGTGACTCCCGGGCCTGCGTTTTATCCACCTGAGCCAGGGGCTCTATTTGCGGAGGAGAAAACGCACCCCGCTTTTCAATGGGTCTCTTACATAGTGGCAATAAGTGCAATCCAGCCTCGGCTGGTGTTATGAAGATCTCTATCTAGGAATCAACTTCCTCAAACATAAAACAACAAGTCCGAGCACTGGGGACAATAGGAATACTGTCTCCAGTGTTTGAAACGCTGCTCTTACAGAGAGCTCAGTGTTGCTTCGTGCTGATCCTGACAATTTCTGGATTGTTCAGGAACCAGCCCCAAGCGCTGTCAGGATTCAGGGCCCTTTAAAGTAGCCATCGCCAACCAGTGGCCATGGACTACTGGTGGTCTGTGAGGTCCAAAAGGTTGGCGACCACTGCTTGCGACTACAGTGGTACCTCGAGATACGAGTGCCCTAACATACAAGATTTTTGAGATACGAGCTATTTTTGCTTTGAAATACGAGCAACAGTTGAGATAGGAGTCATCGCGTGGATCAGCCGGCTACACACGATCCACCAGTTTACCGTGACTCGAGCGTCTCATAGTTTCCCACGCCTCAAGGTTACAGAACAAATTAAACTCGTATCTTGAGGCACCAATATATATATATATGTATGTGTATACATATATATATATTTCTTTATTGATTTCAGAGAGGGAGAGAGAAAGAGAGAGAGAGAGAGAGAGAGAGAGAGAAACATCGATGAGAGAAAATCATTGATTGGCTGCCTCCTGCACGCCCCCCACTGGGGATCAAGCCCACAACCCAGGCATGTGCCCTTGGCCAGAATGGAACCTGGGACCCTTCAGCCTGCAGGCTGATGCTCTATCCACTGAGCCAAGCCGGCTAGGGCGACCACTGCTTTAAAGCATTCAGACAGACCTCCAGTCTCCAGAGGATACAGAGAACATCTTGTGATATGTCGTGAATGCCACAGGCCAGGTTCAAGGTGCTTCCTGAACCTTCATTTCAGCTTCAAACACACCTGAGTGCAGGCAGGCTAGGTGTGCGAATTCATGCAGCACGCATGTGCACAGGTGTTAGTCTGTAGTAATTCACATGTATCCTGTGTGAGGAGTGTGCTTGGCCATGGGCCTGGATTTGGGGGCGGGTTGCCAGTATGGGGTGCAAAGGAGACAAATGCCAGCACTTGAGGGTACTGGGGTCACACGCATGCACTGGTGCGAATGTGCAGATGCATGTGTGCCTGCTCACCTGTGTCAGGTGTGCTTTTGTGGGAGGGGCAGTGGGTTTGGACAGAAATGTATGACTGTGGACAGGCCCACAGGATTACATGTCTTCACAGAGGACTCAGTGAGGACACCACTGGTCCAACCCAAGTCCGGCTCTCAGATCCCTCCACTCACTGCAGAGGTTCTCTTAAACGCCTACTCCGTGCAAAATCCTGTGTCAGAGACAGTCAAAGAGGCAGGAAAGAAAGAGGGGAGGGGAGACTCATCACAGAGTATGAAAGGCGGGTGTATATCTTTGCAAAGCAAGGTAAACACCCCCAGGCAGACAGGAGCCTGGAGAAGGCAGCGTTATCGGGTCATGTTTGCCAAACCATCTGAGGATGTATTCAACTACATCCTTTATGCAGGCAGCAAAAAAGGGTTATTTCCAACGTGCTGAGTGGATTTTCTGAAGTGCAATTGATGTTCTTTATGTACAGTTAATTTAGATTTTGTCTTTTAAGACAAACTATAATTATTAGTTATATTGACTTTTTTTCATTAAAAAGCTGATGAGGATGTTGCAAGGATTAAATAAATGATGATGATGATGATGATGTTGATGATGATGATGACAATGTTAGGACAGCAAGATCAGCAATAGGTATTTGAGTCCTGAAATATTGAGGTTCTACTAGAGCACTGGTTCTCAACCTTTCTAATGCCGCGACCCTTTAATACAGTTCCTCATGTTGTGGTGACCCCCAACCATACTTCATAACTGTAATTTTGCTATTGTTATGAATTATAATGTAAATACCTGTGTTTTCTGATGGTCTTAGGCGACCCCTGTGAAAGTGTCATTCGACCCCCAAAGGGGTCGAGACCCACAGGTTGAGAAACCACTGTACTAGAGGAAGTGATTTGATGGGTTTACATGATGAGTTTGGATGTATCTGTGTGCAGTGGGGACTCAGAAGAGACCAGATGAAAGTGAGGTCTGAACGGACAGAGAACATGGTAGATGTGGGGACCTGGCTCATGTCCCAGGTCTCTTTTCAAGAAGCCCTCAGCTTTGTCTTGAGCCAGCACTGTGTTCCCGGTTGTGAAAAGCTTAAGAGAGGGCCATCCTCAGGGCTGGCTGGGGGCTGAGTGGTGGCCATCCTGTGGTTAAGACGGTTATTCAATCCTCAGCCCATTCTACCTGCAGACATTCTTCTCCCAACTCACTGCTTTGGAAAGCCTGGCCTGAAATCCACGCCCTCTGGGTCTCTGTGCTTTCATTGGTGTGCTTTCACCAGGGCGAGGGGTCGGGGGAGGGAGGAAGTTTCCAGAAAGATCACAGAGTTTAAGTTGGCCATAGCAGCTCCAAGAGCAGCCATACACATAACCCATCCCCTCAAATCTGTGGTTTCTGTGCTTGGTGAGTAGCACTTTCACATCCACAGTTTGATTAATCTGAACGGCAGTCACCCTTTGAGGAGATAGAGTCAGTCAAGAACATTACAAGGCAGATCAACCACCATGAAAAGCCTGAAATCACTATTAATTGCCAAAATATCTACATACTAGAGGCATCTAGGGTTCGCAACTATGCAATAATCAACACATTCTCCTGCGTCTCACGGGCACTCAGGCCCTGGATGGTGGAACAGGTTGCCCCTGGCACAGACCACCACACAGAAATGCCAGGCTCAGGTGGAGGACACTACCCCCCGAGCTAAGGCTGAGGGAGGGCCTGTTTGAATACTCAAAGGAGAGATCACTAAAAACCGCACTGGCCAAAACCAGTGTGGCTCAGTGGATAGAGCATCGGCCTGAGGACTGAAGGGTCCCAGGTTCAATTCTGGTCAAGGGCAGGTACCTTGGTTGCGGGCACATCCCCAGTAGGGGGCATGCAGGAGGTGGCTGATCAATATCTCTCACTCATGGATGTTTCTAACTCTCACTCTCTATCCCTCTCCCTTCCTCTCTGTAAAAAATCAATAAAACATATTTTAAAAAAAATAAAAGAACCGCACCATAATAACAGTAAACTTCACTTTCATGGAGGAACTTACATACTGTTAATGTTCTGAAATTGTTATACTTATTTTTATATCACTTCTGATTAAAACGAGTCCAAGGGAGTTTTTCTTTTTTTCAAAAAACCAATTGTGTCTTGTATTCTAGGGACGTGTTTCTGAAATGGAGTGTGAATGCTCATTGTCCTGGAAAGGAATGTACGATGAATCCAGAATGTCCCACATGCATTCAGCTGCATTTAGGAGATTGTTGACTGTATGGCATGGGCGTCCAAGCTGGATGTTGCCAGATGATTCTTGGCAACGGCGTGTAGTGGGTTGGTAGTTCATTGAAACTGTGCCGTGCAAATAAAGTACAGCGGTACCTCGAGATACGAGTTTAATTCGTTCCGTAACCTTGAGGCGTGGGAAACTATGAGACGCTCGAGTCATGGTAAACTGGTGGGTCGTGTGCAGCCGGCCGATCTACGCGATGACTCCTATTTCAAATGTTGCTCGTATTTCAAAGCAAAAAATCTCTCGTATCTCAAAAATCTCATATGTTAGGGCACTCATATCTCGAGGTACCACTGTAAATCAAACGGATGCTTCTTGCTTTGGCTATCTGGATGCTTTTTAAACATACTGGCTTATTTCTCAGGGAATTTCCTATAGGGAAAGATAACTTAGAGGCGATTTTTATTGCTACCCCCTTCATATTACTCCATTTCCCTTCCTCCAGGGGTCACAGCGGGACCTATTTCTGCTTTGTGATTCTCGCTCCATCTTTCCTGGCACAAGGCCCAACATGGCCCTCCACCTCAAAATCCAAATTTCTCGAGGAGTTTAAACTTGACCTCTTCTGCCGGGGATGGCCACTGGATCTTCTTGAGCAACAGAGTGGCATGCAGAAGGAGATATTTAACTCCGTTACTGCACTTTGCTGGGTATAGAGAAAGAGAGTATTATCAATAAAAAAAGACCTCTAAATCATAGCTGTGTGGGCGGGAGTGTGGTATGCAGAAAGAACTTTGGCTGGGAGTCAGCAGATAAAGAAAATTTGATCTTCTAATAATTTCTCTCGCACCGATTCACTGTATGACTCTCGGCAGGTTACAACCTCTCTCTGGGCCTCTAATTTTTCCTCCATAAAGCAAAGCTTTCTAAATATCCATCTAGGCTTGGCACACTCCGGCGTTCCCATTCTATCCCCCAATTTGTAGCGGAGGGTAAATGACTTTTCTTTCTCCTGGTTTCTTCGACTAGCTAGTGTCAGAGAAGAGACAGGCATTGTGGGAAGCGACAGAAGGCTATGGGGACTCTTTCCCAAAGCAGCAGGGGTTCCCCACACAAATGGAGACCTTCACTTAACAGTGGTTCTCAACCTTCCTAATGCCACGTCCCTTTAATGCAGTTCCTCACGTTGTGGTGACCCTCAACCATAAAATTATTTTCGTTGCTAGTAGCAATAATTTTATGGTTGGGGGTCACCACAACGTGAGGAACTGCATTAAAGGGACGTGGCATTAGGAAGGTTGAAAACCACTGACTTAGCACCTTTCATGCCAGAGGGGGTGGGAGACCTTGAGCAAAGCAGGAAAGAAAGTCCCTGAGTCCAAGGTCAGGAGGAAGACACCCCATAGTTGTGAACACATCCACTCTCTACCCCTCCCTAATCGATCAATGAATGAAAGCCATATCCATGCAACTTCTACAACTCAGACATCATAAATCACACCCAGAACTTCAGAAGATGCATCCTATATGTTCCATGTGGGACATCCCAAAATACAGTGGTACCTCGAGATACGAGTGCCCTAACATACGAGATTTTTGAGATACAAGTCATCGAGCAAGCGATTTTTGCTTTGAAATACAAGCAACCGTTGAGATAGGAGTCATCGCGCGGATGGGCCCACTGCACACGACCCACCAGTTTACCGCGACTCGAGCGTCTCATAGTTTCCCATGCCTCAAGGTCACGGAGCGAATTAAACTCGTATCTCGAGGTGCCACTGTAATAAGATGAAGATTCTCCTTATTCTGTCAGGTTTAGAATAGCTCTAAGGGAAGAACCTTATTCGCCTCCATGAAGCACTGGCCTTAGACACATCACCGAGAGGAGAAGGCTGTCTCCATCCCTCCCAGTGATTTACGAGGCGGGCTTGAACCCTGCCAAAGGAGTTGTTTTTTGGGGGTGGTTTTTTTTCTTTTAAGAAATTTTTTGCCAGCTTTTTTTTTTCTTCTCCTTCTTCTTCATCTCCCTCTTGGTAGCAACTGAGACTCTGAATGCAGTGAGTATATGTTAGACACTGTTTACGTGAACTTTCTCAAACAAACTGTTCATCTCGGGTGTAACAGCAATGCTCTCTTTGTACGTTACTGTTCCCATGCCTCCCGGCAGAGACCGGCCAACACAAACACCTCCTCCCAGGCCGCGCTCCACACTGGAAGCTCTTTGGTGACGCTGCCATTGCATTTCAGTCGATAAATTTGCATTTAGCGCTTAATTTGTTCAGTATGCCTTACTAATTTGGCAATATTTATTTTGGCCCCGAGAGCAGAAGGCAGCCAAGTTCTTTTGTTTGGTTTGGTGTGCTTTTTTTTTTTTCTCTCTCTTTTCATTTTCATAAAAGGGATTTTGAGATATGAAAACGTTACAATGTCATGGACAGGACCGGTTTCCTGTTTATGAGTCACCATAAATATGGAAGGTGCTGGGTGACATTTCTCAGCTGAGAGAGAGTCCGCGCAGCCCTGTGTGCAGTGCAGACCCTCAAGCAGGGTGGTCTGGAGGTGACTTGCTGACCTTGTATAATGTCAAGAGGAATTATTGTTCAAGTACAGTAGCCAGATACCACACACACACACACATGCACACACACGCGCACACACACACACACAACTTTCATGGTTTCTCTCACCCTCACTAGCAGAGGAATGCGAGTTTATTGTCCTGTGTTGGTGTTCTCAAAGTCAGTCTTCATCTTTCAGGGGAGAAAGTGGCCAAAAGTACATTCATGTCTGTCACTTTGTTGTTTGTTTGGTCTGTGTGTCCTTTCCCAAGACGCGTCCAAAAAGCCAGTCTGCCACCACAGCACAGCATCCAGAAAATTCCCCGTTAGACATGGGGCTGCAGCAGCTCTGGGGTCCTTCTCCTTCCCTCGTGGGAATGCTGCCGCTCTGGGCCCAGTCCAGGCTGAGAGCATTGGTATTAATTCTCGAGAATGTGGTAGTTACCAGACTGTGGGAAACTTGTTGTGCTTGACAGCCATTTTGTAGTAAGCACCAGCCACATTAGCAATAATCTCGGGCTAGGTTTCTATTACCCCAAACCCTATCTCTTTCCCTATCTCTTGAAAGCCAGGAGTTTCGCCTTAGGGCTAGGAATTTTCGCTAACTTCCTCATTCCTCCTTCTCCCCATAAATATCCCGATCTACTATTGAATAAACGAGACTTGATCAGAACTTTGTCTTGTCTCCATTCCTTGTGTCTCTTGTCCCTTTCATCCCCACTCCCCCTCTAGGGTCCTCGATGACTTAACCTGCGGGTCGGGACACCAGACTCTGACCTTCCTAAGACGTGTGTGCTAGGAAGAGTGGCCCACGGCCTGGGTTTTGTATTGTTGGCTGGAACATAGCGGGCAGATATAAGGCACCCTGGAGAGAAGGCTGTTCTCACTCAAAGACAAGTAGCCTTGATGCTTGACATCTTGTGAAAGTCTCAGAAGAACTGGACCTATGGCATCAGAATCCACCCATCCATCTCAGCTCCGATCGCTTGCAACTCCCAACCCACAAGCGCGCAGGAGATCATCTGAGATATGAAGGTTGCAAAATTTTTTGTAAAATGAATCCACTCAAGACATGGACTGCAGATTATCAGGGCTGTTATGTCTCCTCCCACAAACACAACTCTGTCCATGAGGTTCCGAGGACCACTTTCAGATCACCCAACTATCCACTTCCTGGACACGCTGTGGTTTTCACTTTTACTAAAGCTCCAGAGAATTGCCAAGCTCTCCCATCCACCAGAATTCCCTTCTCCAGCACGCATGCCCTCCAGGAGTCAGTTTCAATGCAACCACTTCTGTCATGCTTTTACCATCTTCCTAGAAAGTCCTTTTCTCTAGGTTTTGCTTGATCTGTGTATTTTTGTTCTTTTTCCCGTGCATGCCACATTTCATTTATTCAAATAGAACATATTTCAATGAAATCTGTAAGCCAAACACCACAAACCCACTTTTCCTAAAATATTACAGTGTCTGTCTATGAAAAGTATTTCTCTGAGAAAACTATAGGTCTTACAAAGTCAGAACCTTGTCATTTATGTCTTAAAATCCCAAGTGTGCAAGGATCAGAAATTATATTTACAAAAACAAATCAATGGGCTGCGCTCTATATAATTTCAACCCAAACTAACCATTGTTTATCTAATCATTGTTAACCTACCTATTAGATAATGAGCCAGGTTAAGTCTAAGTAGTGTTGCTCTTAAGTACTAGCCCTGAATGCAGAAAACATTGGATATTTCGTGATGCACACTTGGGAAAACTTCGAGTCTCAGTTTCTTGTTCTATAAATAGAGATAACAATACTCACACTTTTCATGTGAGAATTAAATAATGTATAAAGTGCGTGTTTCATTTATAGCAATGCTCTCTGAGTGACGGCCATGAGTTTTAATGATCAATATGATTAGGGATCTTGTCCAAAGTAACATTATAAACTTTTAGAATGGCGCACACGGGAAAATTTAGGAACGTTGTCAGGGCCAAGCCTCTCATTTCTAGAAGGAACGGCAACATTCAACTTTTCTTTCAATGGTATTGGCCTCTCTGTCATCACTCGGTCACCTTTACAAATTAAGACCCAGGCACAGAACACATATCTGCCCAGCCAATACTCTTATGTAAATTACACTTTGCCTAAAATGGATTATTCCTATGTATATTCATGTCTTTTTAGAATTCAAGCATGAAACAGAACCTCTCTGAGTATCACAGACTCAAGAATGTGTGAAAGGAATAAGCCTTTGTATAATTATGTAAAAACCTGAGGGAGTGAGGATCGGGAAGATGGAAAAGAGGAGCTGAGAGAAGCCACTAATAACTGGCCGGGAGCGTTGGCTTGGGTGGAAAAGTGGTAGTTTGCTAGGAAATCCAGGAACATGGAACTGCCAGAGTGAAACCATGAAGGGGAGCTCGCTTAACTAGGACTTCCTCTTTAATTCTACAACAAAGCACTTGGTAATGGCCCTGGAGAGACTATTGTCAGCATCACTGGCCGTCAGGAAAAACTGGTGCATGGAGGGGGCGGGAGAATGAGCACCAGCTCGAACCCTCTAATGTCCCCCCACCTCTCCGCTCTCCCATGTAACCACAGTGACCTCCAGAGAGTGACAGCTCAGCTCTGCCTTGTAAATGTCAAGTGAATGCCTCTTCTGTCTGCTCTAACCTGGACACACAGAAAGAAGAGGATTCTGGGAAACCATTCTAGAGAAACTAAGTAGACCCAGCACTAAGTCCAGCTGAGCCTGCTGTCATTATGTTTGCATTGACCACTGAAATCTCTGCCTACTTACCATTCTGATCTTTTCTGGGTTATTTGTTTCAAATTTGCCCCTTGTAAAAAAATAGACACTTGCCTCCTTCAGGTTATGCTGGGTTCCCCAGAGAAGGTTGCATGTTTTAATAAAGATGCTAAAAACTATTCGTCTTTATATTCAAAATCAGTTTGTTTTATTTTCCTTTCACCATTTTTTTTGTGCTTTGTATTTGTCATTTACTTAAAAATTTGTGTTTTTCCACTTTGAGGTCTTTGCTTTTATCTTTTCCTGTACTTCAAAAGGTACACATCTGCTTTTTATTATTTTAATGATTACTTTTAAGATTTCTAAAAAATATTCTTAAACATACATCTGTCAGTCTAACAAGGTCAAGACGAAACATGGAGGAATACCTGAAAGAGCACTAACTAAGTGAATAATCAGATGCCAATGTGTGCCCAGCCGCTGCGCTGGCAGCCCTGGAGAGTCTCCATGTCGATTTCTTTGGCCAACCCTGAAGGACTCTTTTGTGATCCAGTAGTAACGCAAGAACAGGGCTTCAAATATTATTATCGCTACCAACGTAAATGCCCAGGATATGTGTCCTCCTTGTATTACCTTATTTGATTCGTACCACATCCCTCCAAAATAGGCATTGCCATCTTCATTTTTATAGCTCAGTACGTAAGGTTCATAAAAGGTAAGTGACTCGTCAAGGTTACATAGCTATAAAGATCAGAATGAAATATAACCCAGTTCTCAAATCTATTCTGTTAGCCACTACTAGTATATATGAATATATATAGTATCTTACCTAATAGACAGACATGTAAATTGACCATACCTCCACTACGCCCGTAGCCAATCAGAGTGAGTATGCAAAATCAGAGTATGCAAATCAACCCAACAAAGATGGCTGTTAAATTTGCAGACATAGGTGCCCAGTGCCTGGGTCCTGAGAACGTCCTGGTACCCAGGTCACCCTCAGGTAAGCCCTGCGTGGGCACTGAGCAGCCTGGGAAGGGCCTGAGCCAGGAGGATCCTGCCAAGGAGCCTAAAGCGTCGGTCAGAGGCTTCCGGCCTGGGCAGGGGGTAGAGCCGGTGTGAACTATACAGGGAACATCTTTTCTGACTGCTCATTGGCTAAGCTTCCTGTATGCCACTGCTAATATTCTTAGTAACTTGGGTAATAAGAATCAAAAAAGGTGATCTAGGGTTTTTCCACCACTCTTCTGGAGAAGAAAACAAAGGTCTGCTGCTGGAGGGCTAAGGAATGTCATATCCTGCCCTAGCTGGTTTTGACTCAGTGGACAGAACCTCAGCCTGCCGACCGCAGGGTCTGGGTTCAATTCTGATCAAGGGCATGTACCTAGGTTGCAGGCTCTTCCCTGGCAGGGGCCCAGGTCAGGTCTCATGCAAGAGCCAACCAATCAAAGTGTCCCTCTCACTTTGATGTTTCTGTCTTTCCCTTTCTCTTCCCCATTCTCTAAAAGTCAATGGAAACATATCCTCAGGTGAAGAAAAAAAAAAAACAAAGAAAGAAAGGTCATATCCTATGAAAGACACACCTTGAAAATGCCTAAAGAAAGTTGTCATTTTTTCATGGTGAAGGGACTGGAGTCTGTGTTGATGAAAACACCTTGGTGGCTGTGGTGACTGGCAGTGGCTGCAGCAGCGGGTGATGGGGCTGGTGCCTTCTCCTGATCAGCCTGGTCACCTCCCACAATGGCAAGCCAGACTGTGGCTTAGGCCTGTTCCTTGTGGGAAGCGGACCTAAGCCGTCAGTAGAACATCCCCTGAGGGATCCCAGGATGTGAGAGGGGGCAGGTTGTGCTGAGGCACTCCCCCAACACACACACACACACACACACACACACACACATACATATACATATATATATTCTCCTTTTCTAAGTCATCCAAATTAACAAGCATGATTTGGGAAAATAATAATTTGGTGTATATACTCAATAAATGGCACTTATTGTGACTGTCATTTCTGACTCTCCCCACACATAAAATGTTTAGTAAACTTCCACTTACTTCTGCCACTGTCTTCCTCCACCACCTCATTCATACTCGTCAATGCCACAGCCCCACCCACAGTATTCCGGGTCACCTCAAACACTAACCCCTGCACAGCTAAAGGCTGATAATTCTTAATTAATTGGCAGAGAGTGAAATAAGGAAATCACCTTTTTCTGTCTTAGTGGAGCAGGTTTTCACTGTTCTTGGCATCATGTGGGCAGGCCTCAGATGCCTTTTTTTTTTTTTTACAGACTCCTTTTAATCTGATTAAAAGTTGTAGAGGTGACTCCAGCTTCTGGGCAAAGTATGGGTATTAGTCCTAAATGTTGGTGGAGGTGTGAATTTTCATCATCTCGTGTCTCCCTGGAAATTTCAAAGGAAATTTGAAAGATCCGATTGGATCTTAATTTTGAGATGCTTATTATCAACATTTAAGAAAAATTTCCAACCTAATCCCATGAGTCAAATCTAGGCTCTTCAGCCCCAGAACTGACAAGGTTAAAATTGTGGGGGTCAGTTGTTATAGAGGCAGAGGCTGGTGGAGTAATAGCAAAGGTATTGGCATCAAACACACTTGGGGTTTGAATGCTGCCTTTACCAACGATTAGCGTGGGCACATCCCTCAACCTTTCTGCACCTCACTTACCTCCTCTGTAAAGTGGGGTTGGTTCATAATGCCTATCCGGCCAAGTATCACGAGGACAGTAAGTAATTACCGGCACTGAGTAATTCTCCCATGGGGGGTCGTTGCTACTGGGGGGAGGTATGGTTTCCGTCATCTCCCATGAATGGCTTTCCCTGCTGGGTAACTATGTTGACTGCCCAGCAAAAGCAGACGCAGAAGGAGTCCCAGGGCATGGGTCAGCACGGGCTTGGCTAACCGTACACAGAGATTACAAACTATTTAGTTGATTTACACACTTCTTCAGCCGAAGAGAAATATTTACTGGGCAGATTAAATCGAATTAAAACAATCAGATTAAAAGGAGTCTGCAGGCTGTCCCTCAACCCAACGAGGGACAAGTTGCCTTCTCCGAGCAGAGAACCCCTGCCAGCAGTTTGACTAATTGAGGAGTAACATGAGGAGGTGTGACTGGAACTGCAGGAGGAACTGAAACACTCCGAGGAGAAGGGTTTTCTCTTCGCATTGTATTCGCGTCGCGGCTCCGGGGATAGGCTTACCTCGCTAATTCAGACCAACGTGGACAGGAATGCGAAGGCTGCAAGCGAGAACCCGGGCTGAAATGCCTGGGATATGGGACAGTGAAGTTTCCACTGCAGGCAGGGGCATCTTATGAATAAGTCATTTTTCCAAGGTGAAATGGTAAGTTAGCTCTTTCTAATTCGGACCAGATTTTCTTATAAATGTAAATTTATATTGGGCGATCAGGTGATCAGCCTCCCAGGTTGGCCACACAAGCGTCTGTAACCCAAAGAGCATGATCTGACGAGGGCCACACCCGCGCAGCACACAGCCTGATGAAGCAGTGTTCTGCAGCTGCCAGATTGTTTGCTTGCTTGTTTTTAAAAAATATACATGTATATATATATATATATATATATATATATATATATATATATATATATATATATATTATTGATTTTTTACAGAGAGGAAAGGAGTGGGATAGAGAGTTAGAAACATCGATGAGAGAGAGACATGGATCAGCCACCTCCTGCACGACCCCTGCTGGGGATGTGCCTGCAACCCAGGTACGTGCTCTTGACGGAAATCGAACCCGGGACCTTTCAGTCCGCAGACCGACGCTCTATCCACTGAGCCAAACCGGTTTCGGCTGTTTGCTTGCTTTTTTTAGACATTAAAAGTTGCATGTTCCTCAGGCACTGTTTACTCTTTTTAAAACAGTACTTAATGGCCATGAATTATATTATGAAAACAACATGGGATGCTTCTATGGACCTTCTAGCACCTTCTAGTCTAAATCATCCTGTGCAGCCGGCTGATCCGAGCGATTAGTCCTCTCTCAAATATTGCTCGTATTTCAAAGCAAAAATCGCTTGCTCAACAGCTCATATCTCAAAAAATCTTGTATGTCAGGGCACTCGTATCTCGAGGTTCCACTGTATTATTTTCTTCCTTCCTTTCTCAAGAAGATAGTCTCCTCCCTGGGCAGCCATTTTATTCCTAAAAACAGAACACCTGCCTCCATAGAAGAATGTGAAAGTGAACTTGAGCCAGGATCCCCAGCTCTGAGGGACAGGGCCCTGAATGAATGAGACTTCACGCTTTGCTGCTGGGAGAGCACATCAGGCAGCGACGAGTCCCACCCGGTCTTGTGCTGGAGGTCTGCATTCTGACTAGGCCAGGCCAGGGGGACTTTGGGGGAGCATTCCCTGCACCCTGGATTCCCAGCATGCACTGGCGGTCTGACCCAGCTCCCCTCTGTCGTTCGGGCAGGCCTGCCGGAGACCAGAAGCTTGCACTGCACGAATTGCCTCCCTAGCTAGCAATGGAGCTCACGCGGCCTTCCGTGGCACTTGAGAACCCAAGGGTTGGGTTTCGTGTTCTTGAACAGATATTTCAGTGGTGACTCAGTCGCTGGAAAGGGGGGTGGGTCAGGTAGGGAGTGTTTACAGAAGGCATTTCATCACCCCAAGTCAAACACGTCTCATTGTTGCTTCAGGAGGCGCTGCTATTTTCCTCTTTGAAGGGGATGCTCGGGGAGCCAAGAGCTTCCAGCCTGGAGCGCCGCCCCGGGGGAGGGCAGGGGCCGTTGGCACGCAGGCAGGCAGCCCGGCGGGACCAGCCGCTCTGGAATGCTGACCATCTCGGGGAAACGGTTGTGTGTCTTTCCGAGGGGGAGAAAAACAGAAGTTGGTGGGGCTCTGGAGAAAGGGCCTGCGGCTGGGCGAGGGCGGCTGTGGGAAATGTGTCCTTCTGCTCAGCGTCCTCTTAAAGGGCCTCCCTACGTGCAGACCCTCAAAGGCGAGATCAAGAAAGCTATAATGTGCCCAAACCGGTGTGGCTCAGTGGATAGAGCGTCAGCCTGCGGGACTCAAAGGACCCGGGTTCGATTCCGGTTAAGGGCAGGTGCCTTGGTTGTGGGCACATTCCTGGGGATGTGCAGGAGGCGGCTGATTGATGTTGTCTCTCTCATCGATGTTTCTAAGTCTCTATCTCTCTCCCTTCCTCTATGTAAAAATATCAATTATATATATATATATATATATATATATATATATATATATATGTATGTATGTATACATATACATATACATATATATATGTGTATATATATATATACATATATATATATGTATATGTATATATATATATATATGTACACACACACACACACACACACACATATACACACACACAGTGGTACCTCGAGATATGAGTTTAATTCGTTCCGTAACCTTGAGGCGTGGGAAACTATGTGATGCTCGAGTCGCGGTAAACTGGTGGGTCGTGTGCAGCCGGCCGATCCTCACGATTACTCCTATCTCAAATGTTGCTCGTATTTCAAAGCAAAAAATCGCTCGCACGACGGCTCATATCTCAAAAATGTCGGATGTTAGGGCACTCGTACCTCGAGGTGCCACTGTATATAAAAAGAAAGCTGTAAATTCAGAAAATCAGTCCTGCTGATATGAGTGACTAACAAGCCCAGTTAACAAGCCCAGTTGGAAGAGGCGAACACAGAATTTCTTCACCTTGGGTACGTCGGCGCAAGAGACCCCAACCTTGCATCACAGTGGCCCCCAAGAGTCCTCACCCTCCAGGTGACGAGGAGGTGGCATCATGGTCCTGAGCACCCTCCTGAGCCTCAGGAAGTGCAAGCCATCCAAAGAGCTTGCCATCCTTCTGGGGAGGGGCCGGGGGTGACAGTATGAGTGCCAAAGGGGTCCGGGAAGATGGCGTTTAGAAAAATCAGAGCCGGGGCAAGCCAAGAAACACAAGCCCAAAGGAAGTATTTTAAGAAAATAAACAAAGCTACTGAGTCAAACACACAAGGCAGGAAAGAGGAACAAAAGCTTGTTTGAGGCCTGAGATCTGAACACTCTGAAGCCACATATGTGACGGGCCAGCCCAGAACCCGAGGAGCCGGGCAGCTGTGTAAGCCTGGAGGCCGCCCGCTCCCGCCAGGGGGTCCCCAGCCTGCGAGGCTCTGCCCTGAGCTCAGCCTGCAGCTATGCACAAGCCGGGCTCCTCCGCGGGGAAGCCACACGGATAGCGCCGAGGGGGCTGATCCCCCCAACTGAGGAGCTCCCGCTGTGTGCACTGAACTGTCCTCCAGTCCCAAATGCTTTGTTCAGGAGCCCAGAAGGCATCGGTGGTCAAATAAAAGTATAACGGTTTATATGGATGAAATACAGCGGTACCTCGAGATACGAGTTTAATTCCTTCCGTCACCTTGAGGCGTGGGAAACTATGAGACACTAGAGTCGAGATAAACTAGTGGGTTGTGTGCAGCCGGCCGATCCGCTCAATGACTCCTATCTCAAATGTTGCTCGTATTTCAAAGCAAAAATCGCTCGCTCGACGGCTCGGATCTCAAAAATATCGTATGTTAGGGCACTCGTATCTTGAGGTACCGCTGTATATTGGGTTTCACAAGCTTGGCTATCAAAACTTCTAACCAGGAACCTGTCACCTCAATATTACACCATCTTCAGAATGCCAGAAGTCTGCCACTGGATTTCTTAAGTTCCCCAAAATTGAAACTCAAGATCAAGATGGACACACTTTAGGGCCATGCCAACGTTCTACGGAAAAGAACTGAGGTTCCGGTTCCCAGCAGCCTTTCTGTCCCCAGAGGGCTTTTCAGCCAATGGCTTTGGCCACTCGATGCCTGTCTTCCAGGGGAGCCATGAGGCCAGGCCTGCGGCTCTCATGAGGGTCAGTAGAGCACTCACTGTATGAAAACTATGCTAAGCTGTGACCAAAAGTATGACAGTATCTGATTGCGAGTTATATTGGCGATTAAAGACCAGAAAACGTATCCCTGGAGGAATGAGTGTATTTTCCCTGTTCCGGCGATGAAGCTCATCGGGTTTTCCTTGCTGCTGTGGTTGCCAGGAAACTCATTACTACATGTCATTATCATAGCTCCACCCACAACTTCCCATGATCAATAGAGACTGAGCCTCTTTCTTTCTTCAGTTTTGCCATTCTTTCATCAGCACAGGGATGGGCAAATGTAGGTTTACCGTTGTGAATATGCAAAACACAGAATTTATTCTTGTATTCTTTTTTATTTACTTGTATTACAACTGTAAATATATTTTTGTCCACTATATGTATATTCATATATGCATGCATATGCATATATACACATATACATATATACTCATATATTTATGTTTATATGTGTGTATAGCCTTTTTTAGAATTAGGACACAAAGATCAGGAAGTGTTACTCTACTTAATGAAACAGGAATTCTCATAAATATCTGGTCTTGTTCTGCAGATACTATTTCAAAAGGAACATCCACTATCCACCCATCTCCCAGTTTGGTTGAAATACAGTGGTACCTCGAGATATGAGTTAAATTCGTTCCATAACCTTGAGGCGTGGGAAACTATGAGACGCTCGAGTCGTGGTAAACTGGTGGGTCATGTGCAGCTGGCCGATCCGCGCGATGACTCCTATCTCAACTGTTGCTCGTATTTCAAAGCAAAAATCACTCGCTCCACAGCTCGTATCTCAAAAATCTCGTATGTTAGGGCACTTGTATCTCGAGGTGCCACTGTAACTTGTTTTATTGAGAGAGGGTAGCATAATTCATATCATGAAAGTGATAATCCTCTGCCCTGGTCTTTATTCTTGGGAGAGATCGGTGAGGAAGGAATAAAAATCACAACTCTCACTATGGTTTAGCTGAGCACATGAATGTGTTTTGGGATGAGAACAGGAACTGAGTCTAGGTTTAGGGCAAGACAATGCTGAACATGACAGAATGGAAACTGTGATTGGAACTTTTATACTTCATTGAAATCATCTAATCAGCCAAGCTCTAAAGTAATCTGGTTTATTATTATTTTACTACCAAAATTACAATTTTTGACTTGTATGTCAGGGAGGGAGCTAAAGGTTCCTGAGCTCTTGTAAATCATAAACTATACAATTCATTTTATTTCCTACAATTAAGCTTAAAAACATCCAAGTGAGAGAATCTCATCCCAGTTCATCAGAAAATGAAACATGCTTTTTCTGAGTCCCCACAGATCTCACCTTGGCAACCCAAGACTGTCTGACTCCAAACCCATGCTCTCAGGTACCTGATCTACGATGCCTCTCCAATTTAACATGAGCACACTCATTCTTGCTGCATACAGTTTCCTCGCAAATTGGAAACAATTTATGTTAAAGTGGACTATAAATACATGTCTTCATTGAATTATTTCCCCTTCTTGGAAGATGGGAGGATTAAAGTTTCCAACCCAGCTTGCTGTTGGGTGGGGTCTTACAACTCTCGATGGGTTATGGACAGAACAGACTTGTGCCAGCTAAAACATGACATTGTCAGTGCAAAACCACCCAGTTCTTTGCCTACCTGGGAGAATACGAAAGGGTGTGCCAACATGGAAGTGCATCTGACTCAAGTACCCGGCAATATTGAGCCAAGACATGGAGGACTGCTGGCTGCCTCGGGAAATTTTGCAAAGTGAACTTCAGATGAGACAGAAACTCTTCTTGTCTTAAACCTCTGAGATTTTGGAGGTGTTTATTACCATAGCAAGAATGACCTCGGTCAGTGGTCAACAAACTCATTAGTCAACAGAGCCAAATATCAACAGTACAATGATTGAAATTTCTTTTGAGACCCGAAAACCGACTTCTGCATATGGGCCACCAAGTTTCAATCGCACTGTATATGCGCACCCGCACGTGGTATTTTGTGGAAGAGCCACACTCAAGGGGCCAATGAGCCGCATGTGGCTCACGAACCGCAGTTTGCCGACCACTGAGCTAGGTCATTCTTACCTATACGACATAGCATCCGGGTGGTAGAGTGGGTGGTCATAGTTTAGTGGTTGTTGGTCTTGATGTCATTGCCCATAAAGACCACCAGGCCATTTTCCCGAAGTAACTCCTTTGCAGTCCTTGATCCCTCTCCTATCGAGAGGAAAAATAATATTTTCACAATCAGAGTAGCAAATTTAAGAAAATGTATGTGTAAAATATTGTTCAATGATGCGGACAGGGAATGGATATGTTGCAGGAGACTTCAGCACAAGTCTGGGCATCAAATAGCCTTTCCCCTTGAGTTGATTCTGCAGGCTCGCAACCTACTTACAGGCAATTATAAAAGCAGTAAACTTACAAGCATGAAAGGATTACAGACCAATCCTCCGCTAAGTAAATTTAAGAAGCTTCCTTGTTCTCTCTCAGGAAGGCCTTCCCCCTAACAACTTCTACATTGTAGACAAACCTCCCTGCCATCTGCTCAAATGGAAACATGTGGCAAGATCCTGCCTTTGAACACTTGCTCTTGGTAAAGAAAAAGACCTTGGAGAAACCTGTTTGGAAAACCACCCTCTTGGCGCACATTTTGTGGCTAAGTATGGCCCTCGGTCCCTCATATGAAGTGTTCTATTTTGATATGAATGCCACTTCGGATGGAGATGTATAAGATCATATTTACATTATGCTAACCACCAGCATGGTTTCCAGCAGTGATGGTGATAGTGGTAGGATCCCATACCGCCATACCCAGGATTTTAATAGAATGATGACATCAATGTCTTCTCAGCCACCAAAGGAAAGGAGCCATCTTTTCAAGCTCCAGACTTTCTCCACTGTGGTTGCCGTGTGTTGTATGGTCTTCCTCCTCTTTCGTCATCAAAGCTAACTCTTCCTGGCTTTTTGGGTAACCACTTCTCTTGTTCCATTGACCCTGTGCTTACTCCATCCCAATATAATGCTAGTGCATCCTGGGAAGAAAAGTGAGACATACCCCTCCTCCTGAGTTCTACATTGCAACGAGGAAACATCTCAGAGAAACAGGGTGGCTTTGATTTCAAACATGTCTGTGGATGCCTATTTGGCTCACTATGATCCTGATCTGCCACTCTAAAATCGGTCTTACTGATATTTCATTAACAAAATCAATTTTTAAATTGTGAAGCTGATCTGGATTCAAATGCTCAGGCCAGCACTTACTGGTTCTGTACATTTGGACAATCCAGTCCCCCATTCAAAAATTGATTTCATTAGTTAACTCTATCAATAAGACACATTGGCCGAAATCATTTGGCTCAGTGGAGAGAGCGTCGGCCTGCAGACTGAAGGGTCCCAGGTACGATTCTGGTCAAGGGCATGTATCCTGGTTGCGGGCACATCCCCTGTAGGGGGTGTACAGGAGGTGGCTGATCGATGTCTCTCTCTCATCAATGTTTCTAACTCTCTATCCCTCTCCCTTCCTCTCTGTAAAAAAAAAAAATCAATAAAAAATATATTAAAAAAAAAATAAGACACATTGTAGAGTGGACAAATCAGGATTATGGTATATGTTAACACCTAAGTCAGTGTACCAAGATAAAACCTTTCCCCAGGTTTCTACTACATTTGCCCCTCGACATATAAAGATGAGTTCCGGGAGACAGCAAATTCAACAAATATTTATTGCATATTTACTCTGTTGAGCAATAACCTGGAAAGTAGAGAGTAATCGCTCCTAGCCCCCTGTGTCCTGACTATGTGCTGGCTACCTTGCATTCATTTCCTCTGACGTCCATCACAACCCTACATAGTAGGTATGCAGTTCATTTTACAGACGAGGAAACTGAGTTGTCCACATTCACAGGACCGGCTAGGTGCCAGGCTGGCATTTGAATGCAGATCTGCCTCGCTCGGAGGCCTGCATTCCCTCATTATAAGATGCACGATTTTATAGAAACTTGGCAGCCAACTGGATAGTCTGAACAGCCACGAGATTCTTGACAACTAAAGGTTCGCTGCCTTTCATGAACATTTGGAAACTATAAAAGGTCAGATCAAGCCCTTCCTCATCCCCATCTGCTTATTATAACTATGTTACATTACAAATTGAAGTCCTCAGCCAAGACCCCCGTAATTGCCCGATAGGTTAGTTTATTTTTACCATCTTTCCCAGGGTGCAGACCAGCCCGCCTCGCCCCCACTCTCTGCTACATTTTGCTGGGCCTGGGATGAGAGTGAGCGGAAGAGATGCCTTACTCCATCTGGTTGGTTACAAAGGGTTACCTAGTCAATAACTCACCAAGAGGCCCGCGAAGGTGTTTTGTGAATGGCTTACAACACAGATATGGCCGTAGATGGGGTTTGGAAAGATACTTTCTTAACATCAAAGATCAAAAGGGATCAATTTGATGGAACACATTCGGCTTTAAAAAGACATGTGAACTGTTGTCTAAAAGCATAGCTTCACGGCATCGGGAATTAGGAACTGAATCTTTAGGAAAATACAAACAAGACCTATGAATCATACGTGGAATTAAGTCCGTGGACAAAGCAGTTAAGCTTCCTTTAAGCTACTTCCTTTCCGTTTCCCTTTGAATGCACGCAGTATTGGGAGGCAGGAACAGCGTTTGCCATCAATAGGCCAGGAAAAGCCACCTCTCCGATGGAAAAACAACACCTGCTTGATGACCAGATGGAGGGACGTAATTTGAGACAGAAGAAGCGGAATTTAAGAGACTTTATAACGAAGCCACCCAGCGAAAGGTGTTAGAGGGCAGTGTCTCCAAACTGTCAAGTGCAGAGAATTCTGGGGCAGTGGGGGGTGGGGAGGGGAGGATGGGGGTGCAGTTAAATCCAAATTCTGACTTGTGAACTCTGGGGAAAGCCTGAGATTCTGCAGGTGACACGAGGTGGCTAATCCTCCCACACTGGCATGCCACAGATAGGGGGTATTTTGTTATGTAACAGTGCAGACTGGCATTTTGTGACAGTAAAAGACCAGGAGGAGGGAAGCGCAGTCATGCAAAATGAAACCAGCGTGGGAAGGGCAGAGTCGGAGAATCTAAATGTGCACGGACCTCCCTGCAGGAGGCCCTGGGACGAACCCGAGTCCTGGGCTTGGCCCCCCCCGTATGCTGCTGACCTGTTAGAATGGACAGATATTCATCAGGACTAACCTTATGAATTCGGTCATCCATTCTGTTCTTTCTCAGACAGCCCAAGGCACAATATATTTGGGGGTTCTTAACGTCTACAATCACCCATTACTGTTTTCCAGGGGATGGTGCCAGGTTGCCATACATCCCTTCTGGTGTTGTCTGAATGTTGGCCCCCCAAGGCAACATGCTATATACATCCTCTTGCCCAGGAGAGCACGCGTGGCCCAGGCTTCTCTGCTCTGCTTTCTAACATCTCTCAGTTCTGCGTCGCATGTGCTGAATTTCAAAGGGGCTGGAAACCCCATTTCTGCTCTATGGTTACATCCTGGCCCTATCCATTCACCTAACATGAAGTGTGTCATTTCACCTGCTCTCCACCAAGGATCGAAGTCATAGAGGAGGACAGACACCAAACATTCAGCATTTGTCTCTTCTTGTTGGAAATGACCATCTTGCTGTCCCTTTGTCACCCACGTCCTTTCTTGTTGAGCCTGCCCAAGACTCTTCTGCTTCTTAGCGCTCAATGACCTTCAACTAAATGGCCCTACATCCAAGTCTAATGGCAGTTAGTACAAAAGCACGGACCTCTTTTAAAACATATTCCTGGGTAAAATATCAAGATAGAATGACTCACATCAGTAATTTGTTTGTAAAGAAAATAAGTTCAGCTGGTTAGTAATTATCTCAAATATCCAAATTCTCCACCCATCATCTGCAGACATCCATAAACACAAAATAAGCATTAGTGATGGACCTCTAATTAAAAACACAAAGGCACGGCAGACCCTGTCCTTGAGATACTGACAGTCTCTTAAGACACACCATTTTTTTCATTTAAACACTCACCGATTTACCAAATACTTAGTGAACACTAATTATATGCCAGGCACTATGCTATGTTCTGGAAACAAATTATAAGCAAGACAGATATAAATCCCAGAAAAGAGTGACACGGTACACAACATAGGACAAACCAGGGGATTTGGATGCTGCAGTGACCTGGTAACTTGCATCCTCCCGGCATGGTCAGAGATGGCACAAGGAAGCAGTAAAACTTGACTACGACAGCAGTAAGTACAAGGGATTCAAACACAGAGAACCTTGCGAGAAGCCAAGTAGTTCCTATGGGCCACAGAAACGTGGGAGATATTTCCTAACTGAAGAAACCGAGCTAGCTCAAGGAGAACATTTCTGTTGCATATTTTTTCTTCACACTTGAGGAATATTTACCCTTGGGAGAACTTGGTAGGGTGCCAGGGGTAAAAGAATCCATGGTAAAATCATGAGACACCCCTCCAGGGGCAACAATTTTTCTAAGTGGTGATTGAAGATGTGTGTGTGCATGCATGTATGGCACAGAATAGAAAATTTGCATGGACATTTAATGTATACCCGGAAACTTCAAAGGCATAGCTTCTCTGCATCAGATCACTTTGGCCTCTATAGTCACACCATCTCCATGACTACCACCATTCCAGAGTCTCTCTTCTGTCTGCTGGAGAATATACTTATAGGAAGAAAAAGCCTGCTCTGCTGAGAAAACGAGATATGCATCAGGATCAGCAACATCGGCCTGAGTCATTATCTGAAAGATTCCATGCCAGACAAAGGATGTCAGATTTCACTGATGATGTTGAAGGATATGGGGTGAGACTGAGTATTTGTGACTCCTGGAGGCAGGCAGATGGCTATGTTTCTGAGTCTCATTGCTTGTGTCTAGTATGAACAAATACCTCCATAATTATTCCACGCAAATGCTCCCCCTTCCCTTTTCTTTCTTTTTTAAAACATGAATTTATAAAGACAGTATATAAATTTTAAAATTAGCTTGTCAATTACTTCAAAAACATGTTCTGATATTTCAAGTTGCAGATAATTGATCTCTTGATCTCTTAACAATATGGAGTCTTCTGATCCATCAACACATATTTACCTTTATTTACTTAGGTCTTTCTTAACTTCTTTCCAGCAGTTGTGGAGTCTTCAGTGTAGAAGTGTGGCACATCTTTTGTCAGATTTATCCCTAGTCATTTCATAGTTGTATAGTCATATAAATGGTATTTTTATTTAAATTTCTGATCATTTGCTCTTTGTATATGAAATTCTATTGAATTTTTTAACTCTCACCTGAGGACATGCTTTGTAATTGATTTTAAGGAGAGAGAGGGAGGGAGAAACAGAGACAGAGACATTGATGTGAGAGCTAAACATTAAGCAGTTGCCTCTCGCATATGCCCCAACTAGGAATCAAACTCATAACACAGGTATGTGGCAGGAATTGAACCTACATTGTTCAGTGTATGTGGCCAGGCTCCAACCAAGCCACAAAAGCTAGGGCATGGTTTTTTTTCTCCTACAAATTTAGTAAACTGAATTAGTTCTACCAGCTTTCATTCATTCATTAATTCATTCATTCATTCATGTAGATTACATAAACTTTTCTACATAGACAATCATGTTTTCTGAGAATAAGAACAGAATTGGTTTTCCCTGTCTAATCAGGATGATTTTTACTCTGTTATTTATGCCTTACTGACTGGCTAACATCTCTAGTAGAGACTCTAATAGAGTGGTTAGAGCAGTCATCCTATCTTCCTCCTAATTTTGAAGGATCACCAGCATGATGTTAGCTGTGAGTTATTTCATTAATGCTCTTTATCAAATTGAAGTGCCCTTCTGTCTCTAGCTTACTGATTTTATTAGGAATGGATGTTATTGTTGTTTTAATGATTTTTTTTCATTTTTATGAAGACCATCATATTTTTTCTTTTTTAGTTTGTTAAGATGATGGATGACATTGATTTTTTTTAAATGTTAAGCCAACCCTACATCTCTTCACTAAATTACTTTAGTTATTCTATGCTCAATCTACTATATTTTGTCTTAAAATTTTACACATATGCTTAGAAATGGTATTGGTGTATAGTTTTCTATAATGTCTCTCTAGAGTTGTGATGACTTCATAAAATGAGTTGGGTATTGTCCCCTTTTAAAATTTTTTCTGAGAGAGTATAGGCAGAACTGATAACTTCTCTTACATGTTTGCCAGAATTCACTGGTGAAACTAACCTGTCCTAAAGTTTTCTCTGAGGGAAGGTTTTTAACTATAAGTTCAACTTTTTAAATGGATACAGGGCCATTTAGGTTATCTGCTCTTTCTTTGAGTGAGCTTTGGTAGTTTATATCTTTATAAAAATTTGTTCCTTTCATCAAAGTTGTTGAATTTATTGACATAAACCTCTTCATAGTATTCTCTGATTACCATGTTAATATCTGTAGGATCTACAGTGATGCCCCCTTCTCATCCTATCTAACAAAAGAGTAATATGCAAATTGAACATCACTCCAACATACAAGACGCCCATCCCCGTATGGTCAAAGATGGCTGCCTCCATGTGGACATAAGACGGCCACCACAAGATGGCCGACAGGGAAGGGCAGCCGGGGGCAACTAGGCCTGCAGGGGAGGGCAGTTAGAGGTGACCAGGCTGGCAAGAGAGGGCAGCTAGAGACAATCAGGCTGGCACAGAGCAATTAGGCATCTATCAGTCTGGCAGGGGAGTGGTTAGGGGGTAATCAGGCTAGCAGGCAAAGGCAGTTAGGGTCAATCAGGCAGGCAGGCAGGTGAACGGTTGGGAGCCAGCAGTCCTATATTGTGAGAGGGATGTCTCAGATTGAAGAGGGTGCAGGCTGGGCTGAGGGACACACACACACACACCCCAATCAGTGCATGAATTTTATGCATGGGGACTCTAGTTATCTATATTGTAATTTGTATCTTCTTGGTTTGCTCCCTTGCTCATCTGACTAGATAGAAGTTTATTGATTTTTATTTCGTTACTCTTCTCAGAGAGTCAATTTTTGGTCTCACTGATTTTCTCTATCATATTTCTGATAATAATTTCATCAACTTCTGCTCTGATCTTTACTATTTCCTTTGTTCCACCTACTTATGTTTAATTTCTTCTTCTTTGTCTAGTTTCTTAGGGTGGAAACTGAGGTCATTCATTCGAGACCCTTCTTCTCTTTTGATATAGGCACTTAATGCTATAAATTTTCCTCTAATTACTCCCTCCCACAAATTTTAATATGTTGTACATATGCCTTGGTTCAGTTCAAATACTTCCTTTTTTCCTTTTGATTGCTTCTTTGATTCACAAGTTATCCATAAATCTGTTACTTACTCTTCAAATATCGGGAATATTCCTGGGATATTTTCGTTATTGATTTTTAATTTACTTCCTCTCTGAATTAATTCGCTCTTGCTTTTTGCTCCCCAGGCTGCTATTTCCAAGAACCCTGTGATTTCTTACTTGTGACTTTACTCAGATAAAGCTGCCCTCCATTCAGCTCTTCTAAGCTCTGCCAGATGAAGTGTGTGGCTTTCTCTTTTGTGCCTGCAAAGCCCTTTGCCTGCACTTGTTCAAGGGTTCTTGTCACGCTGGGCTGCAATGATGAATTTTTTAAGTTTTTCTCCCCTGCTAGACTCAAGTCCTCAAGTGGGGCCGTGGCATTTTATGCAGGTTTATCTCCACAGAGCACACTGGCGTTTCATTCATTCATTCATTTATGGTCTACTCCCTTGCTCATCTGATTAGATAGAAGTTTATTGATTTTTATTTTGTTACTCTTCTCAGAGAGTCAATTTTTGGTCTCATTGATTTTCTCTATCATATTTCTGATAATAATTTCATCAACTTCTGCTCTGATCTTTACTATTTCCTTTGTTCCACCTACTTATGTTTAATTTCTTCTTCTTTGTCTAGTTTCTTAGGGTGGAAACTGAGGTCATTCAGTCAGCGACAGAGCCACTTCATTGCGAGTCCTCCTCAGCTCCTCTCCCCAGCTCCTAGAATGACTCAGCTACTGAAATCAAAGAGAAGATGCGAACAGCAAGCAAGAGACGGGAGGCATAAATAAGGCTCTTTGTGCGAAA
>PVJN01029186.1:0-26627 GCA_004026805.1 Lasiurus borealis | reverse complement strand
CTGGTCACCCATAACTGCCCACCCCTGCAGGCCTGGGTCCCTCCTAACTGCCCTTTCCTACAGGTCTGGTCACCTCTAACTTACCTTCTCTGCCAGCCTGGTCACCCTAACTGCCCTCTCCTGCTGGCCATCTTGTGGTGGCCATTTTGTGTCCACATGGGGGCAGGATCTTTTGACCACATGGGGGCAGTCATCTTGTGTGTTGGAGTGATGGTCAATCTGCATATTACTCTTTTATTAGGTAGGATAGAGGCCTGCTGCATGGGTGGGGGCCAGCTGGTTTGCCCTGAAGGGTGTCCTGGATCAGGGTGGGTGTTGCTTTGGGGAATGGGGTGGCCTGGGCAAGGGGCCTATGGTGGTTTGCAGGCTGGCTACACCCCCTGGCCACCCAAGCTGAGGCTCTGGTATCTGGGATTTATTTATCTTCTACAATAGAAACTTTGTAGCCTGGAGTGGAGCCAAGCCTTCTGCTGGCACAGCCATTGAAACTTTGTTGCCTTAAGTGGAGGCCTGGGTGGGCCAAGATGTGTGAAAAGCTTGGCTTCCTTCATGGCTGGGACAACCCAAGCCTCCCTCCTGCTCCCTCTGTGGCCGTAGCCATCTTGTTTGGGTTAATTTGCATACTCTCTCTGATTGGCTGGAGGGCTTGTGGGTGTAGTGGGTGCATGGTCAATTTGCATATTACTCTTTTATAGGATGGCCATTCTAACAGTTTTGAGGTGGAATCTCATTGTATGTTTTATTTGTACTTATTCTCCTTAACAATAATGAAATTGAGTGTCTTTTTATGTACCTGCTGGGCTATCTGTATGTCTTATCGGGAAAAGTGTCTGTTCAGATTCTCTGCCCATTTTTTAATTGTTTTTTTTTTTGTTGTTGTTGTTGAGTAGTACGAATTCTTTATATATTTGGGATATTAGCCTAGTATTGGAGGTATCATTTGCAAATATCTTCTCCCATTCAGTTGATTGCCTTTTTGTTTGTTGATGGTTTCTTTTACTAGGCAGAAGCTTTTTAGTTCAATTTAGTTCCATTCATTGAGTTTTACTTTTATTCCTATAAAAAATATATTTTCAACTTTACTTATAGGCTGCGATGGATACTGTAATCCTGGGTATTTCCTTTGGTATCTTACCTCTTCATAGGTTTGGGAATATTGTTCAACATCATCCAGAATGGGTCTTATTAGGATTCTTGAGTCATTTATTTTTGTTTGAAAAAAGCAAAAATGTATTTCCTGCCACTAGGGGTGAGTGTTTAAAACAAGCAAACAAAAAAGAAACAACATAAAAGAAATCCTGTAAAATGCTAATTTGTGTTAATGCCTGACATCCATGCAAGCTGGATTAATTTATTCATTCATTTATTTTTATATGTTTTATTTTTTGACAATGATTCAGTTAGAACAAATTTAAATTCTGAGCAGAAAATGCACAGCAGCCAGATGGTCTATTTTGGGGCCCATCTTGAGTTAGTTAGCAAGCCTTTATTTTGTGCTTCAATTCTGGAAAATAGTTTTCTGTATAATATTGAGAAAGGTAAAAAACCTGTAAGACCCAAATTATTAACTATGTAAATTTATTGGAGATGCTTAAAATGTATATTTGTAAAAATTATTTGTAGCAACTGAAAAGTAGCTTTGACTAAGTTAATAATTAATATTACTATTTAAAACAAATGCACTGATGGGTTTAATGTGATAAAAATAAGGGACGTATCTCTAAGGAAACTGAGGAATGATTATTAAATCAGGTTAAGATAGAAGGAGGTAGATTTTGAACTGGAGGAGAAAAGAGTGGTATGACAGGGTTTCTTAATAAGGGGGTCCTCGATACCATAATCACTGCAATATAGTATTGCATGGAGAAATCAGGAAAAGAATGAATTAATTCTTTACAAGTGTATCTCCATTCATCTTAGCTCACCGTCTCAAGGTCTGGATTGGCTAGTGTCTTGGGGATTATTGTATGTTGCAGGTATTCTACACTACATAAAGAAATAAAAATACAAAGCATTTGATGTACAAAATTATAAATTTTTAAAAAGATAAAGGATTCCAGGTTTCAAATCTTGGAAAAACCACTGGGGAATGAGGTAAGTTAAGTGGCCAGTTAACACTTGAATTTAAGTAATTGGCTATATATTATTTTAATGGTAAAACAAATAATATGTAGGAGATGATAAAAATACATTTTCAAAATTACTTCAAAAGATAAGGGTTCACTGGGGTTTTTAAATATAATATTTTGCTCTCTGATACCAAAATTGGAAACGCTAGCCTATTTGACTCCCCTATTTGTCTTAAAACTGTTGTGAGGATTTAATTATGTATCAAAGTAGAGGACTGTCTTGTTAAGGTATATGTATACTGATCGAGCTGTGGGGTTCAAAATTGTGTTGGTATGGGTGTGACAACTAGAGGGATTTAGAGAGGGAGAGGAATGAGGGGTATAATGACGACTATTGACAAATGAATTTAGAAAAGCAGTAAAAGTATTTTTAAGGGCTTGAGTGTTACAGTGTAAGATGTTAGGCCTTATACAGGGGGGTGTATGACGACTCAGGGTGCACATGGGCCCCAGTGGTTGGTGTGATACAGTGACCGGAACAATGGCCTGGAAGTCATAAGCCCTGTGTTTTGTGGCCTGGACCTTCAGTTTAGGTGTCTGGACCTCCTTGAGCCTTTGTTTTCATCTGGAAAATGGGAGGGTTAGACTGATACAAATGAGAGGGTCAGCCTTCTGCATTTTGTGCCAGGTATGTTGTCAAATCAGTACAGAGGAAACTGAAGGTGGGTGGATGAGTTAGGGACTTATTGTTAGATCACGTGTGAGGAATAAGGGCTTGGGCTGGAATGGCACTGAAGAATGAGGAGGAAAGCACAGATCAGCGAGATACGGTAGAGAAGGAAATGGCGTTTGTAGACATGTGGGATGTTGAGGATGAAGAAGAGAGAGTCAAAAATAGCTTAACATTTTTGCGCCTTAGGGATCTTTGAAGACAAAGTTAAAATTGACAGTTACAGGACATTTTGCAAACACTCGCTTATTGTTGGAAGAGGAGGATGAGCTCAGATTTCCACATGTCAAATTTTAGTTGACATCTGAGTGCGCTATCCTGCAGGCATCTGAGTGAAAAGGGAATGAGGGAGGTCAAGCCATCGCTCCTGGGTGTCAGCCACAGTCAGTCTTTGGGATTGAAAGGGAGCCAGCTCACTGAGGAAGGAATGGGAAGAAGAAGAAGAAAAAGCATTGGCCTAAGGTTGAAGTGAGGATGGGGGGAAACCCTTCATGTAATTCCTATTCAGCAGTGTGGAAGTAGGAGACCAAAAATCAGTCAGAGAAATTATAGAAGGCCAGGGGGCAGGAGAGGGTCAGCCAGCCAGTAAGTTTGGCTAGGAGGTAGCAGATGGCCTCTGGTATTTTCCTGGGACTTAGTTCTAGAACGTTGAAGTGTCAGAAAGAGTCTTACAGAAGAAGTAGACGTTATAAGAATAAACTCTTTATTTTAGCCACAAGGCAGAATGGAGAAGTTATAATGAGGAAAAGCAAATATAATGTTAAGCAAAATTCAAGACCATTCCAGAGTGTGCCAAGAGAAAGGAAAAACTCCCCCCACCCCTAGTTCCATGATCAGTGAGCAATTAACAGTCCTTCCTAATTCCTCTTTCAAATCCTACCTACCTGCACCACCACCATCTACCAAACAGAGCACACCCCCTCTCCTTAGACAGAGAGAAAAAAATATGTGTGAAACCTCCTCTTTCACAACTACTGAGATTAAACACACAGCCCCTCCCAGGCTGTGGGCCAGCTTGGTTTGCTCCCCTCCCTGCCCCCCAAGTGAACACTCTTCTGCGTTAAGGTGGATTTTGTTACGGTGGAATTTAGGCAGTGGGTTGAGTCAATACAGGACTTTATGACCCTGTTTAGTTTGTAAATAAGAACTTGAAGCAGGGATGTTATAGTGAGAAGCATCTACCCAAGAATGGCCAAAAGCTGAAAATGAGGCGTTTTACTTCTAGTTTCAGTGCCATGATCCTTTCAGAAATGAAATGTAGCCTTTTTTTTTCAGTCGATCCAAGACATCTAATCAGTGGCTGTGATTTAGCACCAGAACTAGACAGTTTCAGTACTGCTGGGGATGGGTAAAGCACTAGGCAACGCCTGAATCACTGCGGACACCACTAACATTGTTCTGGACCTTAGAGAGTGTGGCTAGTGACTGAGCAGCCATTTGTCAACTAGAGCAATCCCAGGTCCGTCAGTATTAGCTGAATCTCCACCCCCTTTACCCACTGAGAACATCTGGCTTTCCCTGTAGCTGTCTAGGAAGGAATGGGAACCAAACCCCTTGTGTGAGGAGGATTAAGTCAGCCGGATGGCTAACCTGGGGCCGGGAGAGGAAGTGCTGTAGGGAATGACTGCTTAATTCTGTGTCCTAGGAAATTTGTTTTGACAGACTATCTCAGCCTGCAACAGAAGACACTTCCTAATTTGCTTGTACACTGGCAAAACTTGTAGAATACTGTTTTACTATTCCTGTGTTTTTTAAGCGGTAACACTGCTTTTCTTGGATATGGGCAAGGTAAAAAGCAAAACAACCATGAAATATGTTCTAAGTAACAGACATTCCAAGGCAAGGTTATCATCTTTCCTTTTGCAAAAAACAACAACAAAAACAAAACAACAAAACAACAAAAAAACAAAACAAAACAATACCACAAACACAACCGCAGCATCTCTCTCCTTGAGTAGCAAAAGCAGCATCAAAATGCAAAAATGGTTTGTACTGTCACTTGAATTTTTCATAGTTTTTTAAAAAATATATATTTTATTGAATTTTTACAGAGAGGAAGGGAGAGAGACAGAAAGTCAGAAACATCGATGAGAGAGAGAGAGACATCAATCAGATGCCTCCTGCACACCCCACAGTGGAGATGTGCCCGCAAGCAAGGTACATGCCCCACAACTGGAATCGAACCTGGGACCTTTCAGTCCGCAAGCCGACGCTCTATCCACTGAGCCAAACCAGTCTCGGTAAATTTTTCATAGTTTGTTTGCCACTTTCCTGAGGAGCTAGGGACCAAAGGATTGTGAGAGCTACCCCAGCACTGTCCGTATATTAAACAAAGGCACGGAGCAGCCCTTCAGTTGTGGGGCAGTTCCTATGATGAGTGAATGAATAAACCACAAGTGTCTGCCTCCGACCTGTGGGCCGGTGAGTCTCATTGCAGGCACAGTGCTGGCTCTGGACCGGATCCAGGAGGAGGGAAAAGGGAAGGTCTTAAGTATATGCTGGGATCGCTATCGGAAAACAATGGTGTGGGGAGATGTGGGTAAAGTGGGAAGGAGTCCATGAACCACAAGCAAAACTGTGCCAGTTCTTAACTCTTTGATCTCTCTCTTCATTGAACACTGATATCAAAACAGTGTCTCCAAACATTGCCCGCATACATTAACTTCAACTAGGGAGGGGTGCCACACCCCTCTTTCAGTTACTTTCAAATAATGCCAGCACATCTGCCCTTTACATGCAACTCCTTCTTCTTTCTTGAGGCCCTTTCATTGGGGGCAGTGGCCATGGCCCATGGAGAAAGAGGGTAGCAGAAGAGCTGTAAATGCCTCGGAATTGAGCTGTGCCTCTCCGCTCAGACCTATGAAAAGAAGGTGGCTTTAAATAGGAACTTGATTATCATCAACTTTGCTCTATTCTTTTTTTTTTTGAATTTAATAAATTTTTATTGTTCAGATTATTACAATTGTTCCTCCTTTTTTCTTTCCCCCATAGCTCCCCTCCACCCGGCTCCCACCTCTCCCTCTGCCCTTACTTCCTCCCACCCATTGTCCTCATCCATAGGTGTACAATTTTTACCCAGTCTCTTCTCGCATCCCTCACACCCTTTTCCTCTTGAGAATTGTCAGTCCACTCCTTTTCTATGCCCCTGATTCTATTATATTCACCAGTTTTTTCTGTTCATCAGATTTTTAATTCACTTGATTTTTAGATTCCCTTGTTGATAGATATGTATTTGCTATTCATAATTTTTATCTTAATTTTTTTCTTTTTCCTCTTCTTAAAGAGTGCCTTTCAGCATTTCATATAATCCTGGTTTGGTGGTGATGAACTCCTTTAGCTTTTTCTTATCTGTGAAGCTCTTTGTCTGACCTTCAATTCTGAATGATAGCTTTGCTGGGTAGAGTAATCCTGGTTGTAGGTTCTTGCTGTTCATCATTTTGAATATTTCTTGCCACTCCTGTCTGGCCTGCATAATTTCTATTGATAAATCAGCTGACAATCATATGGGTGCTCCCTTGTAGTTAATTAACTGCTTTTCTCTTGCTGCTTTTAATATTCTCTCTTTGTCTTTTGCTTTTGGCATTTTAATTATGATGTGTCTTGATGTGGTCCTCTTTAGATTCCTTTTGTTTGGCGTTCTCTGCACTTCCTGGACTTGAAAGTCTATTTCTTTTACCAGTTGGGGGAAGTTTACAGTCATTATTTCTTCAAATAGGTTTTCAATATCTTGCTCTCTCTCTTCTTCAGGCACCCCCATAATTTGGATGTTGGTAAGCTTAAAGTCAGTCCTCTCTGCGTGCACTCATGCACATGCCTTTAGACCTCTGCCTTTTGCAGCTTCCTTGAGATTCTGTGTGCTCCTCTCTTTTCCTGACAGTACTCCCCCCGTATGAGTCTGGGACCCCAAGGTCTCACTTGGAACTGGGGTTCAGTGCAGTTGGAACTGAAGTTCAGTTTAGCCAGGAGTTTCAATCTCCCTCCCTCTAGAGCAGCGGTTCTCAACCTGTGGGTCGCGACCCCTTTGGGGTGTCCATCGACCCCACCACAGGGGTCGCCTAAGATCATCAGAAAACACAGATATTTACATTACAATTCACAATAGTAAAATTACTGTTAGGAAGTAGCAACGAAAATAATTTCGTGGTTGGGGGTCACCACAACTTGAGGAGCTGTATTAAAGGGTCCCAGCATTAGGAACGTTGAGAACCACTGCTTTAGAGAAAGCCAGCCAGGCACTCAGCTGCCTGTCTTCTCCATAGGCATTTCCTGTACCTCAGCTTTTTGAAGCTCCTGTGTCTCCGTGAGCCCCTCTGTTTCCTTCTAGTTGTAGAATTTCCACTCCGCCAGCTTTCCTGTGGTTCTGGATGGTGTCTGTTTTGTCTTTTAGTTGTAGTTTTGAAATTGTTGTGCAAGGCAGCAGTTTAGGTGTTCACCTATGCCGCTATCTTGGTTTTTCCCAACTTTGTTCTATTCTTAATGGGGGAGAAATGTCAGTGTCTAACTTATGTACTTGAATATGTACTACCTGTAGCAGTTTTCCATCGCAAATATCAGCTGTTTTTTACCCGAAAGAGTGTTTCATTTCTGAGTGTTTAGGAAGAACTAGTTAAGTGTATCTTCTTCTTTAGTAATTTTAAATAACATTATTTATGGTGAGTGGTTATGCCTTTTAAAGTTAGTGTTTAGACTTTATAGGTTATAGGAAAAAAAAGATAGCAACTTCATGATAAATTTTGAATACAACCATGAAAATAATAATAACTACCACCTCCACCCCTTTCTCGGATATAATACATCTGCTAGAGATTCCTTGGTGCAACTGTATGTATTTTCTTTAATACAATGTGTTGACTTTCGGAAATAAAATTGGCTTGCTTTATTTGTCATAAGTGTGTTACTCTTTCTAGAATTTAGTTCAGGGTAATTTCACACCAATATGGGCAAACATGTTGTCTTCCTGGCTTTCTTGATGGCTCTGACGTCATAAAATTGGGAATCACATTTTAACTTTTTATTGCCTGTTTATTAAGGATTTGGGAAAATGAGCACAATGGAATCAGCTTTATTTTATATACTGTCAATAACTTGGTAACATTTGAAGTGTTTCAGTCTCAAGATTAATTTTTTTTTACAGTCAGTTTAGAAATAACCCATGCTTGTTGACATTGATCATCATCCAGAACTTACTACCACATAGTTTAAGTTCCTTAGTAATTATTTGCAGGTTTTCAGGACTTAAAGAGTAATAAACCATAAATCTACAAAAAAATAACAACAACAAAAAAAACAAAACAGTAGTTAAATGAAACGGAAATGAACTTATTCTTTCTTAACTATGAATGAAACCAAATTATTTCAAAAAGCTACCAAATTATAGTAAAAACTGTACTTCAATAAAACTAGATTTATATATTTTATGCACTTAGTAAATGGAATCTGTTTTATTAACATGCTTTCCCGTGTATTATTTATACATATTTTAATCCAAAGATTCAGACCTAGCTTATAGTACTGCTTACATATTTTGGATCAGTTGACCTCAAACAAAAAGATGTTCTCCGATGCACAGGACATGCTGAACATACTCAGGACCTGGCTGCTCTGTGGGATGTGCTTAAGGATTTGTTTAATAAGAACTAGATCTCCTCTTGGTACGAGAGGAAGAGCTGCTGGTGAACACAAGGATGGCCATGGGGAGGTTTCGTTCTTGGGCAGCAGAACTAGTTTTACTCTGTGAATGTCCTCTTTGGGGAATTACGGAATGAAATAGTGAATGAAATATAACAGAAAACATGTGTTGGTAAAACATCCGTTTCTAAATTTTGAAGAAAAAGGACTTGGTCTGTCAACACCAGAGCTGATTTTGAAGAATTAATGCAACGTGGATGGAATGACTTTAATGTAAGTATAAAATGCTGTACAAAAATACTTGACACTGAACATTATACTGGGAGGTGGCTGTAAACCCCCTCTTTTATTAGGAAGTGCCATCTGTTTCTTCTCTAAAAGAAATTAAAAATATTTTTCTCAGTGAAATATGATGGGCTCTCAATCAAAATGGTATCCGAGCTCAGTCCTCTCCTTATGTTTCTATTTAAGGCAATGACTCTCAGGGAAGGGCACGAGTGTACGTCAGGCTCAATGTATTTAAAAGCTTTTCGCATTATTTGATCCTATGCATGTTCATATCAATCCATCAGAGTTTCAGTTATTCAACTGATTACTCCTCCAAAATTGTGTACTGTCTTTTTTAAAATTCCTCATACCTATACCTCCTGCCCACTCTAATACTGTTTTAGTGAAGATCCTCAGAATGTCTTTACCGGACTATACATCTGGTCTTCTTATCTGGTCTCTTGCTCTGGCTGCACACATGACCTGTAACCAATCCATCTTTCACTGCGCTCTCACAGGGATTTATCTGAAACAAAAATCAGATCATGACAGTGCCATCCTCAATATTCACTGCCTCCCTATTCCCAAAAGAATATAACTTTACCTCTTCCAAGGTTCTGTGGATGAAGCATTCTTTATATTATCCTATATGATAAAGAGGTAATATGCAAATGGTCATTACGCTGTGATGTGTAATGACCAGTCAGCAGGAAGGTGGGGTAGTGAGCTATGAGTGGTGGAGAGCTATGAGTGACAATGGGCAGGGCGACCAGCTGAGGCAAGCTACTGGCGCAGGCATTTGTGCACAGGGCCACTAGTCTCCTGTAATCCTTGTAGCAAGTGAACGAGGTACTTATTATCTTCATTTTACCAACGAGGAGACAGGCACAGAGATGCTAGGTACCTGGCCCACAGTCACATAGCTGATCATCACAGGGCCAGGATTTGGCCCTGGAGCCTGACACCAGACCCCCTGCTTGTTAACACTCTGCTGGGATGCTCCTAACACCTTAACTTCTCATAAAGACAGGGTTTGAAGTCCAAAGTGAACAGGAGAAGATGTTTATTTATGTCAGCCCATACCTACGTATTTGGTCCTTGCCACTTTCTCTAAAGGTGACCGTTTTAAAATTTGCAGTAGAAAATTAATGTTGAAAGGCGATGGTACTTGGCCTGAGAGCTGGTATGCCACAAGTACTTCAACTACTAGGTATGTTGTATGGTTTCAGTTTTAGCTGAGTCGTTACGCATTTTTAAACGGACATGAACTTGCAGCACTCATTTGGTGTTTTTCCTTTATTAGTGTCTTTCCCTGCCCTTGTGTTGCTCACAGTTTGGGGCATACATTTTGCTCCGGAGGAAAATATAATGTCACTGAGTCTTGGGATGAGTATATTTCATTTATTGCTTCTGCCAGAGGCAGTCATGACTTTTCGGTTGTTGCAGGATTCCAGAAAACTTAAAAATTTTGATGGACGGAGCCATTGGGAGTTTGCAGTCTTAAAGTTAAGTTTGATTTGAGAAAAGAAATATATAAAAGTACAGCCTCATTTTGCCAACTTCTTGCCATTTTTTTTTTCAGTCCACAGTATATTCTAAGCATTCACTAAATAGAATGAATAAATGAGGTCGTTGATTTCCTTTCTATTGTTAAATAAGTTAGGAAGATCTTTTTTTTTTTCTTTTCCATTGAAAAATATTTTGTGGTCATTCAAACTTTTACAGATGACTAAAAAGAAATTAATTCCTAATGCATCTTTCATTTGAGAACCTTCTTTTTGTTTGATGACAGCTGTCAGATTCCTCCCACCACATGACTTTGCTCCACTTTGAATTAGAAGACCCCAAGGATATAAGTGGATATGATTCAACATTACCTAGAAAATCAGTGGCAGAGATCTTCAATAGAAAATCAGTGGCAGAAATCTTCAATAGTCCCTGTTATCAGCTGAATTGTGTTGTCCCAAAATTCATGTGTTGAAGCCCTAACCTCCAGTACCTCAGAATGTGGCTGTATTTGGAGATAAGGCCTTTAAAAAGGTACTTCAAGTGAAAGGAGGTTATATGGGCGGGTCCCAATTCATTGTGACCGGTGTCCTCATCAAAAGAGATTAGGACACAAAACAATTGCAGAGGGAAGGCCCTGTGAGGAGATGGTGATCAAGTGGCCACCTGCAAGCAAAGGAGAGGAGACCTGGGAAAATACCAAATCTGTGACACCTCCATCTTGGATAGAGAGCCTGCAGAACTGTGAGAGGATAAATGTCTGTTGTTTCAGCCTCTCAGTCTGTGGTATTTGGTTCTGACAGCCTTTGCAAACGTCATGCCTCGGTTCCTCAAACCCAGGACTGTGGTTATTGATTGATGACCTGTGACCCCGGTAGTTTAAATGGAAGGGAATGATTTGTGGACAGACTCAAAATTGAGATGATACAAAAATGTTAGGTTATCTTTTTTTATGGAAGTTAAAAAAAAAAGCTTTAAGAAGAAAAAAAGGAGTTTATTATGTAAGTTGTAGCTTCAAAGATAGGTCTTTACGCCGATATGCAAGAGATTCTGATTATTTGAGTCTTGAATATGTCCACCTGAATTGGTATTCTGTAGCTTGAGAAACAGGACCGTCGGAGTCCAAGAGTTTTAAAAGTTCAAAGTTCTCCAAGGGATCCTTGACAAATAACTAGCAGCAGATGCAACATTTAATATTTCTGAACATCTGATTTTTTTGCTCCTGAGCCAGTACTGTCTTGCATTCTGTGACATTGTAAGTGAATTAGAAAATTATCCTTTTTTTATCCATAATAGTAAAAATTGACTTGGGAAAAATAATCAGCACTGGATATTAAATTAGGGGCAGAAGTAGTTTGATGGAGAACAAAATATTTACATGGTTTTAAAGCCTCCGTGTACAGATTTTTATTAATTGCAAAGACAAGAAATAGTAACTTTCAGAGAAACAGAATATAAAAAATTAATGTTATTAAGGAGGTACGTGCATCTTAGTGTACCATAAGAAGAAAACAAAAATACTTCTGTAGTGTTCTGACAACTAGTGCATTACCTGAATCCGATCACAGAGAAACACTGGATCAATGCAAATAGAGGAATAGTCTAAAAACTACCTGACCTGACTGTTACCACATGGCAATTTCGTTACAGACAGGCTGGGGAACTGTTCTGGATTAAAGGAGACTCAGAGGGTGTGACAATTAAATGCAACGCATGATTCTGGATTGCATCCTAGACTGAGGATGTAGTTATTAACAAGGACATTATTCAGACAGTTGACAGTGGAATGTAGACTATAAATTATATTAGGAATCAGCAAACATTTTTTTGTAAAGGGCCAAATAGTATGTATTTTTAAGTGTTGCAGGCCATACTGTCTTGCTTGCAACAACTACCCAGCTCTACCTTGCACATTATTGCCATGGGTAATGCAGCAAACAATGGGCCTGGCTGTGTTTCAGCAAAATTTCTATACAGAATCAGCGGGGGCAGGTCAGGTCTGGCCCACGGGTTTGCCAAACCCTGTTTTATATAATCACATTGTACTAATGTTGGAGTTTCTGACTTTCATAACTATTGTGGTTATCTAAGGCAATGTTCTTACGGTTTGGAAACGTATACCATTAAGATATTGAGAGGTAAAGGGAATATTGTGTGCAATCTCATATCAAACTCTTTTGAAAACATAAGTGAATTGTATGGAATTAATGTTAAGTATATGGAAAGAGAAAACAAATGCGTCAACATGTGAAAAATTGGTGAACATTTGGTTAGTAAAGGATTTACAGGAATTCTTTGAATTATTCTTATAACTTTTTGTAGGTTTGAAATTATTTCAAAATGAAAAAAACAACAAATTAAGAGAGTTACCTATTTTAAAAGTGAGGAAGAAAGCAAAAAAAAAACCCAAAAAACAAACCCAAAACCCAACACACTCATGCAACGCTCCCCCCCCCCCCCCCACATACACACTCATTGCATTTTGCTGTGTTGTACCATCTGTGATATACAGAACCATATGAATAAACAGAAGCTACAAAAACAGGCTTCTGAGGGACTATTCAAATAAAAGGCAGCCTTCGTGATGGGGAAAAAAGGAACAGAATGAGGAACAAACGGCTCAGCAGAACCTCCATGCTCTTGAGGCACAAACCTTGGGGAGAAGGCAAGATGTGGATGGAGGTGTTGCTGACTCTTGTTCTGTCTTCCTTATCAGTCAACTTCTTTAAGATGCTCTTTCCCCCATTGAGACAGTCCCTATCAAACCCCCTTTGCCCCATTTGCAATTCGCTTTAAACTCTTCCTGACAATTTTCTTTCATTTTGCCTCTAAAAGAATACATATTTTGTTTTTAAATGTGTACAATGTGATGCTTTAATATACATATAGATTGTGAAATGATTATGACAATTAAGTTAATTATATCCATCATCTCACATGGTTACCATTTAAAAATATATATTTGTATTGATTTCAGAGGGGAAGGGAAAGGGGGAGAGAGATAGAAACATCAATGATGAGAATCCTAGATAGGCTGCCTCCTGCACGCCCCCTACTGGGGATTGAGCTCACAACCCAGAATCAAACTGTGACCTGGTTCATGAGTGAGTGCTCAATCACTGAGCTACTTTGGCCAGGCATAGTTACCCTTTATTTGTGTAGCGATAATACTTGATATTTACTGTTAAAAAAATATATATATATATGTTATTGACTTTTTTACAGAAAGGAAGGGAGAGAGATAGTTAGAAACATCAATGAGAGAGAAACACCCACCAGCTGCCTCCTGCCTGCTCCCTACTGGGGATGTGCCTGCAACTAAGGTACGTGCCTGCAACTAAGGTACATGCCCTTGACCGGAATCAAACCTGGAACTCTTCAGTCTGCAGGCCAACACTCTACTCTATCCACTGAGCCAAACCGGTTAGGGCGAGATCTACTCTTTGCCAAGATCAAGTGTACAAAGTTCAAGTAAGTGTTCCATGTTCTACATTAGATCCATATAAATCTTCATTTTATAATTGAAAGTTTGTATGCTTTGACCAACATCTCCCCATATCCTCTATACCTTCATACTGGGAAATTACTGTTGTGAGTATGTGTGTGTGTGTGTGTGTTCTTTTTTATTTCACATACTAGATATATAATACCATATAGTAGTATTTTTCTTTCACTGGCTTTTTTTTTGCTTATCTTATCTTCTATAATATCTATAATTCTCTGGTTATTTTATTTTTATTTTTTCCTGTTCATCTCCACCCCAATTTCTGCTTTTAGTTGTATTGAAAACCAAATATATATTTGTTCATTAGAGTTTCAAACAAAAAATGTCATATTATCCTACTAAATACCTTTACTGTTTGGCATATTTATGACAGTAGTTGGGAAAACATTGCATATACTGTGTATAATTGAATGTTTTAACTCCTGGCCTTGACATCAGGTATTCTCAGGCATTCCAAATTTACAGAAGGCCCAGAGAACATTGTGGCATAAAATTTACTTTTAAATGATGCCCTTCACTGGTATCTTTGTATTCTAATGACTCTCCAATTTAAAGGAGACTTAATATAATGTACCTTTAACTGTCCTCATCTGGTTTCTTTTCAGTTGGATGACATATTCTCTTTTTCTTAAGAAAAAGAAATTCACTATATGGTTAAATGTAACGAAAACTGGTAATTGTTTAACTGTACCTATTAAAAGCAGTATAAACAGGACTTGGTATAATTTATGGGAAAGGCTTTCAATATTTAAAAAACAAAACATTTCTTCTCTAGATAATGTCTTATTGAACCTCTAACGATTTCAATTTAAGAATTATTGAAAAGCAAAATTTTGCACTGTATTGATTTTTTTTTTTGCCTTGCTTCTTCTGAGATCACAAAATTCTGCCTTCCGTTACTAACCAAAGCATTTTATTTTTTACTTCAACTTGGTCTTTTTGAAAGATAAGTGCCATTGTAGAGCAAAAAGTCTGTCAGGGAACTACAGGAAAAAGTAGTAGGTTATTGTGAGTAAGTTTTTGAATTTACATTGGATTCATTTTAACAGGACTACTTTTGTTGAAAGCTCATTAGAAGTTAACAAAATGATTTTCTTGAAAAAGTCAAAGCTCAAGTAATACTTTATAATTAGTATTCATAAGACAAGGACACAAAGGAGCTCAAAGGAACCTTAGAACATTCCAGCCTACTTCATTATATTAAAAATAAGGAAACTGAAATCCAAGAAGTCACTTAACTATTTTTTTTTTAAGTAAAATCTAAAATAGACCTGAGTTGTTGTTTTTTTAGCTATAAGGTATATAAGATTAAAATAAGAAGTTTATTATGCTGAGAAGTAACAGGATATATCATTTTTTTGTTAATTGTGAATAATTTATTATATTAATTTTCTATGGCTGCTGCACCAAATGCAACAAAGTAGTTTAAAACAAATAAATATATATTTTTAATTTTTATTGTTGAGACTAGAGGCCCAGTGCATGAAATTCATTACGGTAGGATCCCTAGTAGCTGCCAGCTGCTAGTTGCCAACCAAGGCCTCCCTTACCTGGCTGCTGGCTGCTGGCCAGGGCCAGGGCCTTCCCTCATTCCACACTGCCCCTGGTGGTCAGCACATGTCATAGCGAATGAACTCCTGATCGGTTGAACTCAGAAGGGGATAGTTTGAATATTAGGCTTTTATATATAGATAGATAGATTATTACAGATGTTCCTCTTTTTTCCCCTTATGTCTGTTTCCCCCATCCCTCCCACCTCCCAATCCATTCCCACTCCGTGCACTGACCACCAGGAGAAGATTCTGGGCCTGCCTGCACCCTCTCACAATCCAGGACCCCTCGGGAATGTTGGAGAGCCAGTTTTGGCTTGACTCCCAAAGGCCAGGCCGAGGGATCCTGCCGGTGCACGAATCCATGCACCAGATCTGTATTATGGATATAAGATCTTTGTTCAATTTCTTTCCACCCTCCAGCCTCCCTTCCCTCTGAGAATCATTAGTCTGTTCCAGTCCCATGCCTCTTATTTTATTTTATTCACCAGTTTATTTTGTTCATTATATTTCTTACTCATTTATTTTGATATTTAGATTCAATTGTTGATAGATATGTATTTGTTGTGATTTTGTTGTTCATATTTTTGAACTTTTTCTTCTTTTTCTCTCCTTAAAGAGTACCCTTCAGCATTTCATATAATACTGATTTGGTGATGATGAACTCCTTTAGCTTCTTCTTGTCTGTGAAGCTCTTTATCTGACATTCAATTCTGAATGATAGCTTTGCTGGATAGAGTAATCTTGTTTGTAGGTTCTTGCTATTCATCACCTTGAATATTTCTTGACAATCCCTTCTGGCCTGCTTTGTTTCTGTTGAGAAATCAGCCAACAGTCTTATGGATAGGCCCTTGTAGGTAACTAACAGATTTTCTCATGATGCTTTTAAGATTCTTTCTTTGTCTTTAGTCCTTGATGTGTCTTAGTGTGGTCCTCCTTGGGTTCCTCTTGTTTGGGACTAACTGTGCCTCTTGGATTTGTAAATCTATTTTTTTTTCACCAGGAATAGAAAGTTTTCTGTCATTTTTTTTCAAATAGGTTTTTAATATCTGCATCTGCATAATGTGAATGTTGGTGTGTTTGAAGTTGACCCAGAAGCTCCTTCCACTATCTTCATATTTTTTTATTCTTTTTTCTTTTTGCTCTTCTTGTTGAGTGTTTTTTGTTTCCTCATATGTCAAATCATTGATTTGATTCCCAGAACCGTCTACTCTACTATTGAATCCCTATATATTATTCTTTACTTCAGTCAGTAAACGCTTAGTTTCTAATTGGTCCTTTTCCATTTTTTTTTTGAGGTTTCTAGAAGATTCTTGAGTAACTTTATCACCGTGGTTTTGAAGTATATATCTAGTAATTTGCTTTTTTCCATTTCTTTCATTTATGACATGGTTGTTTTGTTTTTTTTTTTTGTCTCTGAATTTTGGCTCCTTCCCCGTGTTTGTTTTTTTGTATTGGGTAAAGCTGGTATGTCTCCTTGAATTGGTAGAGTGATTTTGTGTAGTAGGTGTTCTATAGGACCCAGTGGCTCAGGCTCCTCAGTCACCTGATCTTGGAGCTCTAGGTACACCCCTTTGTGGGCTGTGTGCACAGTCTTGTTGTAGTTGAGCCTTGATTGCTGTTGGTGTCACTGGGAGGAACTGACCTCCAGGCCAATTGGCTGTGAGGACCAACTGCAACTACAGTGGGAGAGCTGCTATTCAGGAGACACCCTTATGGAGCAAGACTTGCTTCAGTAGGGCTTTGGAGCTCATTGAGTCTGTTTTGTTAGTGTGTCACTTGTGGATATGTAGAGTTGTAATCTGTTATGATCTGATACTGATCACTGCGTACACTGGCTCTTGAGTCTCCAGGGAGCTACAAAGTCAGCCACTCCCTGGGGCCATCCAACAGGAGCTACAGAGAGATCTGCAGATTCTTCCTCTTTGTATTGGTTTTGGAAGTGCCCAGGTGAGGCCCAGTTTTGAAGCAAGGCAAGCTGGTGCTGGTGCCAGGTCTTGATCCTTTTATTGATAGGTTTAGGGCTCCTTGATCCAGTTGGAGCTTGTTTGAGATTTTAGCCTGAGCAAAGATAGGCTATTCATATGCAAAAACCACTGCACACAGATTGGATGGGGTTGTAAATTAGATGAGTCGGAGTCTTCGGGAATCACCAGGGTGGAAGAAACAGAAATGGCTGCCAATCAGCCCTGCATCCAACGAGGGAGGTCCCAGCATAGGAACGATGATCCCTGCGAGCATATCTGCTGGGAGAAAGCCACCCTGAGTTCCTGCCCCAATGCCAGACAGTTCAGTGCCTTTTCATTTGTGTCTGGATTCCCCAGAGCCTCACCCTGGTGCTGGAGCTTAGAGGAAGCGGGAGTTTGTAAATTGAGTTTGTGGTGCTGGCCTTTTAAGAGGACAGTAGGGTCTCGAGCTGCCTCTGTGTTACTGAACCCCAATTCACACTGTTTTTTATAGCCTGTAGTTCTTACTGCCCATAGGGACTTCTTTTCCCAATTCTGGGACCCTTCCTTCTGGTGGCCTCTGCAGAGATGATCTCCTTTCCGAATACAAAAGGGGCACATGTGAGTGCCTGACCAGGCGTTCTGCACTCCACACCTCCGTGTGCTTCCTTCCCTACTTCCCTAGTTGTAGGACTTTCATTCATCCAGCTTCCCAGTGGTTCTGGATGATGGTTGTTCTGTATCTGAGTTGTAATTTCGATGTGGTTGTGGGAGGTGGTGAGTACAGGCATTTACCTTTGCCGCCATCTTCAAATCCTCAAAGAAGCACATATTTAATAACATTTCAGAAGGTTGGAGATTATAGATGGGTCTCATTGGGATAAATTCATGGCAGGGCTGGGTTCCTTCTGAAGGATTCATTTGCTGGCCTTTGCTAGCTTCTAGAAGTTGCCTAACTTGCTTTGGTTTATGATTCCTTTTCTCCATCCTTAAAGCCAGCCAGGTCAGGCCAAGCCCTTGCCACTCTGGGGTCTCTCCAGTTCTCTTTAGCTTCCTTCCATATTTCAGGAAGCTGATGATTGCATTGAGTTTACCCAGGTAAACCAGGATAATCTCTCCATCGCAAAGTCAACTGGTTAGCAACCTCAACTCCATCTGCAACCTCAATTTCTCTGTCACCCAACCTAACATATTCACAATCTTCAGGGATTGGAATTCCTGTTTTGGGGAGTGAGTGCACATTATTCTGTGTATCACAGGTACTGATCTAAATGACTGTGTTAAAATAAATATATAACTAGAAGCACCTAAATGTTTACTTGTTTGGAGACAAAGATACTAATATATTTCATGGTTTAATGCTCCTGTTTCTTCCCCTGTCCTTAACCCCTGTGTTAGAAAAATCTTCTTAAAGCTACTCTAGAGCATTAGTAAGTAAGAGCCGTATAAGAAATGGTCAGCATTTTCTTAAGATTGGATTTGAAGTGGCTTTCCTGGTCAGAATATAAATTATTTTGGAGGCATTTTCCAGTTATTGGAAGTTGAGTAAGTCTGGCAGGAGAAAATAGTCCTGGTGTGTATTCTTACCTTATTTATTTATAATATCAACTTCCCTTGGCATACATCTACAGCTAAGTACAAAAGAGAACCTTTTCTTTCTTGATAGAATAACACATGCTTTCTAGCTAGATAACATAAGTAGAGGAAATCACGCATTTATTGTGGTCAGTACTTTGTTTTCAAGGTTAGATACCGGCCTGGTTTTGTTAAATCTTGCCATGATACTGTGATCTTACTTTTCTACAACTGTGAGAAGTGCATTTATCATTGCTATCAACTGACTACCTTGTTTCAAAGTTGGGAGGTTTATTTATCAAAGGGAACTTCGGTGGGAAAGGAACTTACACACTGCGTTGGTGAAATCAGATGCATCAAGACTTTATTTTTTTGAGGTGGTACTTAATGAGTATGTTGAATTACCACAGCCTGAGGCAGTGTTTTTATTTGGTGGCTCATAGATTTTTTAGACATTTATTTGATTGAAATAGAAACATTTTAACTTTTCAAAGGGCTGGGAGGAAAAAATAATCTCTGATCCAAGTGAAGTACTAAATAGTAGTTAGGTGAAAGATGACATAAAATGGAACTAATAGCCATCTCTTTTGGGTTGGGTTGGCAGCGTTGACACGTCTGTCAATGAATGACCGATGAAGAGGCTTGTGTACTGCTCAAGGAAGAATGGGATTACTGTGGGTTTGTTGGAGAATCCTTTCCTGTAAAAATATTCTGGGACAGTTTTGCACTCATGAAATTTTGTGCAAAGACCATAGGTTCAACAGTAATATAGACGTGAGCACTAAAAAATAAGAGACAAATTACACCGCTTGAAATACTTTCCACGGTAAGAAGTGACAAGTTGTGGTGTTGACAGGCAGTTAAGTGAGGGTCCTCATAAATTCCTGCTGAGGAGTAAAGGCAGCTAAAAGCCTGAAATTCAAGGTTTGTAGGATGCTGCCAAACTGAAATTCTGTTCACGATACTGTGTATGTATTTTGCATATATGCTCAGTAAACATAGAAATATTATCCTGTTAATCTTCCTAGGAACTGTGAATTCCAAATTATTTTATCCTGGTGACTCAAGCACAAATTTTATTTTTTATTTTTTTAAAATTAAATCTTTATTATTCAGATTATTACATTTGTTTCTCTTTTTTCCCTTCATAGCTCCCTCCACCCAGCTCCCACCCCTCCCTATACCCTTACCTCTCCCTCCCCCTGTATTGTCCTCATCCATAGGTGTATGATTTTTGTCCAGTCTCTCCCTGCACTCTCCTCACCTCTTTCCCCCTGAGAATTATCAGTCCACTCCCTTTCTGTCAAGCACAATTTTTTTTAAAGAAGTCTTGTACAATGTCAAGTTAAGATCCCAATGTTTGCTACTTGCCAGGAATTATGTTAATTGGCAGATAATAGGATATTGAACATGAGCAAATTTCGTTCCTGACTAAATTTCTCGTTATCTGCAGGACTATGAACTATGAAGAAATGTGACCTGGGGGAAGGCAAAGCATTGTAGGTGGAGGGGACATTTCAGAGACGGTGGCTGGAGGTGCTAGAGTTCACAGAGTGCGGAATGGGGGAATGTGCGCAGGGAGTGATGCCCAGGTGGAGCACAAACAGTAGGAAGTCCTTAAACACCGCTGTAGAGGTTTTGAGTCCTGGAAGTGCTCCCTGCCCTGGTGGCAGAGCAGACAGAGCTAATTCTGGAGCACCACGACTTGACTGGGTAGAAAGGCCAGAGGAAAACCTGCCCTTTGTCTGCCCGGGGAAAGGTAGAAACACCACATTCCATTTGGATTCGGAAAACCAGCTGGCCAGGATCCGTTCTGCCTGAGTGCACGATCGCCCGGGCCCGTGAACTCTTGGGCATGTCAGACTGTCCTGCTGTCTGCCGTGTTTCCTGCCCGCAGCTGCCCCAGACTGCTCTTTGCCCCAGGGCTGTAGTGCCCTGCTTTTCTGAAAGCCAAGGCCTCTTTTACTGGGATGTTACCAACTTCCAGAGCAGAGGCTTTTGGAGAGGGTGTGTCCCTGACCTTCCCCTGGCCAGCAGTGGTGTTTGCTGCTGACCAGCAATGTGCTGTGAGCCAGCCTTTCTGATGCCATAATCCATGGCTGCCGACTGGTGAGTGATGCAGACCCGCGTGTGGTATTTCTTAATCTCTGAGATGCTGGTATACCCCGAGGCTGGCATCTGGAGATGCAGATGTGGTAGGCAGCACTGCCATGGGGCACCTAGGGCGAGCAGCCTCCCCTCAGCCACCTGCTGGAGCGGGAATATCAGAGAGGACACTGACAGAAGGAGGTACTGGTCAGAGCTGTGTGGACCACTGTCCACCACAGAAATTAAGATGCATCCTTGGTAGTTCTTGGTCTGGCAGCCAGGAGCATCAGGCTATTTCCCAAGGTGCATATTGTATGTACTTTAGCTGCATCTGGCAAGTTATCTGTGGGATCTAGGCCGTTAGAGGCGAAATGTTTTCCTGAGTGAGTTTATCAATTTTTAACTTCAAGAATAATCCTGATTATAATAAACCTGCATTTCTCAAAAAAAAAAAAAAGTCAAAAGGTTGAAACAAGGAAGGTGGTGGTGCTAAAATGGCATTTCTGTTTCAAAAGGTTATTCTGGCTCCAGTGTAGGAAGCAGAATGGAAGCGGAGTGGCTCAGGGAGAGAGAGACCCGAGGTTACCCAGGTGAGAGAAGTTGGTAACTTGGTTAGTGTGTAGCACATAGAGAGAAAGGGATGCATTTGAGAAAAAGGAAGGTCAAACTCAAGACTTGGTGATGGATTGGATGGGGCATTGGAGAGAAGGTGGAATCAAGAATGTATCTTGGGCCTGGCTGGTGTGGCTCAGCCATTGAGTGTTGACCCAGGAACCAAGAGGTAACCTGTTTGATTCCCGTTCAGGCACATGAGGCTTGTTCTCCAGTAGGGGGCATGCAGGAAGCAGCCGATCAATGATATTCCTCCCTCATCGGTGTCTCTCTTCATCCTTCTTCCATCTTCTCTCTCTAGAAATCAATAAAGCATTTGTTATTAAAAAAATAAAGAATGTATCATGGGTCCTGGGCCTTCCTGACTTTTATATCTGATTGAGAAGGAGGCGTGCCTGTGAGAGGGAGCCCCAGAAGAGGTCCACATTTGAAAGTGAGAATGGGGGTGTAGATCATAAGTTTGGATATTGATACGGGTTTGTTGCCTTGTGACAGACAAGTTGAGAGATCAGTGAGGTGGTTGGATATATAGGTCTAACATGCAAAGGAAATGTTCCAATTAGAGAACTTAATGAGCCATCTTCATTAGCTTATAATTGAAGCTATCGATACTGTGATGGGAAATTCCAACCTTCCATAGTCAATGAGAAGACAGTGAATCTGTGGAGGAAACCTAGGAGTGGCTAGTTGGAAGAAACTAGTAGTTATACATCATGAGACCAAGAATGTGCAGAGGAGGGAGTGGTCATCACTGCTGAATTCAGCTGAAACCTCAAGAAGAGTGGGAGCTGGAAATGTGAATTGCATGGGTGATGGGAAAGTCAGCAGTGACCTTAGGGCTAAGTGTTTTCAAGAGAATGAACCTGCACCATTTCTTATGGTGGCATGTCACTCTTTGGGGAATGCATACTTAAACTTAACTGAAGTGGTCATTTGCTGTTTTATAGAATTCTCACCTGTGTGCCCAGTTTACTTTCTTATCTTTTTTTCCTTCTCCTCCCACTCCTCTCCCTGCCTAGTCCTTCTACCCCCATCTCCTTCTCCTTGTATCTTACCTTCTCCAAACCAAATAGGATTTGCCATTATTATTGATACGTTATTTGCCTGATGTGAGCATAACTTTTCTTTGTGTGTGTTTTTTTTACCTAAAATGTAATGTGAAACCTTTTTTTTTTGTTTTGTTATTTTAGTATCCTTTAGGAGTCTTACTGAGTTCATCCTCAATTTTAATCCTCCTGATAATTAATTTGATTATGATTTTATTATAAACTAGAGGTCCGGTGCACGAAATTTACGCAAGTGTAGGCTTTCCTCCCCTCAGCTGCTGACACCAGTTCCCCTTTGGCACCCAGGACCTGGGTTTCCCACTGGCCACCAGCAGGCACCCAGGACCCAGGCTTCCCTCGAAGCCTTGGCTTCTTCCAGAAGGTCATCCGGTGTAATTGGTATATTATGCTTTAATTTATTACTGTAGGTAATTATTATAGATTTTATTTAAATTTTATGTGTGTTAAATACTTTAGCTCAAAGAAAGCATTGTGTGCATTGCTTCTTAGTGTGCCGAACCTTTTCTAATTGATTCATTTTAATTTGCTAGATGAGCCACGTTCCCTTTCCTCTGTACTCATAAAATCATTATTAGTTTTTCCCATCCCCTATTAAAAATAATATATTTTAAATGTCTATATATATATATATATATATATATATATATATATGATTATACTTATTACTCCTCTCCCTAATTATTACCATGGAAGCTATTTCTCTCCTATATTTCTAGTCATCTTATCAAAGATTTTTTTAAAACTTCAATAATTTCTGACCATTTTATGCATTTCAAAGGCCTTGTTGCATCTACTGCCCGTTGTTACTTTGGGGTCAGTAAGATTCCCTTGTACATTACATTGGAAGCCCTTCAATTGTAATTATTATTATTATTATTATTGTAGATTTAAAAAATGTATTTGTTGTTATACATCTTGGACTTGTTTGTGCATACTGTTCTCTTCCTTAAATTTCAGGAATAACTTGCATTGCAGTTCATGTGGATTGCCTGACGTGAATTAGTAGATATTGTATATCCAGTGTATTTTTTCCTCTTGTTACGTTTCTCTTATTTGTAATTGTGACAGTGGCAAAGACTTGGAGGTAGATATTACAAGGATAGATTTAACTAAGTGAAGTGGCGGCGCTTTGAAAAGGAAAGCTCTGAGTCACAACTGTCAGGGCTTGCTTCTGGGTAGGCACACAGTGTAGTGGGGAGCATGGAGCCCCGAATTCTGAAGACCACACACACTTGGGGTTTACTGCCTGCTGATGCTGTTTTGACATTTTTATTAATAATATATATTTTTAAAAATATATATTTTATTGATTTTTTTAAAGAGAGGAAGAGAGAGGGATAGAGAGTTAGAAACATCGATGAGAGAGAGACATCGATCAGCTGCCTCTTGCACGTCCCCTACTGGAGATGTGCCCGCAACCCAGCTACATGCCCTTGACCGGAATCGAACCTGGGACCTTTCAGTCCGCAGGCCGATGCTCTATCCACTGAGCCAAACCGGTTTCAGCTATTCATAATATCTTTGATGAAAGCTTTGTAAATGAAGCCCAGTGCGACTACCGGAGAAAGAGACTGTGGCTTAACCACGCGCCTCCGATGTGCACTATCACCCTCATTGCCTCCCACCCTCTTTGGGTGGGTTCTTGGCCACCCACTCTCCTGTCCCTGCCCAACAGCGTGACTTTGCCCTCTGCCCTTGGAGGGAGCTGGGGTGCAGGTGTCGGGAGGGGCGAATCCGGGATGTGCCTCCTACTTAATGAGTTCAAGTGCAGGGCCTCATGCACATGTGAAGTCTGTAATTGCCCTGTGAGTATGCCTACACCCAGGAGAGCTTGCCATGGGTTCCCAAGTACGAATTATGGCAGGTTGAGACATCGCAGAAGGAAGGTTAAAAAAAAAAGTTTTTCCTGGTTTTTGAAAAAGACTCCTGAATTTTCAATTCGCTTTCATCGTATTGTGTTGTTGGCCCTGATGATTGTTCGTATGAACGAGTGCCTGGAAACAAACGAACTTCACCTTGACAACTTGATTGTATTGTAGAGATAAGAGAAAAGAAGGTGGTGAAATTTTTACAGGTGTTTTGAAACATGGTATATGGATATCTTTGGTTGTGCTTAGAACCCAGGTATTTTATAATTAGCAGTTTTGTCTTTTCACAGGTAATGCTGCTTTTTAGTCTTTCTATTTATTTCTCATTAAAATGGGCTCTTTATACCCTCACAATAGTAACACACGGAATCTGAATTTAAAATAGGAACTCATGGAACTAATGCCAAATATCAGACAATTATTTTTTTAGCTTTTGTTGATAAGCTGCTTTATGTTAATAAAAATTCTGCTTCATAATCTTTTTTTTTTAGAAAAATTGTAATTTCATGACTCTGTATGTGAAGACATTTTTTAGGTGAGCTTTTCTATACCCTCACTAACCTCTCTCCGGTGCCCACTGGGCATGTCTGCCCTTCTTTCACTCTTTATTAACTGCCTTTGCTGGGAAATACAAATTTTGTTTGATTGCTTATTTGAAGGTTATATGTGCTTTGCACAAGGCCTTTTCATACATACGGCTTACTCATGAGAAATTCTCAAGCCCTGTTTCAGCATAAAAATCAAACCCTAGAGAAAGAAAAGTTTCCATCCATAATTTTTTGTGACCTCTGTTATTCCCGCTCCTGGAAACTGACAATGTTTTTGTTGTGTTGTTTTTATTAACTTTTTTTTTTAAATAAGAAAAATACATAGTATACATAAGACTCAAGTGTTATTTGAGGGTTCAGGCATCCACTAAGGATTTTTGAATGTATCTCTGCAGATAGGGGGAGGGGGAGCTATTGTACATCACAGATATGCAACATTAAAGTAAAGCAGAGGTCTAACGCCTAAACTAATTATTGCCCCTGGGAATGGCATGCTAGAGGCTACCAGAGGAATGCCATGCTGAGGACAGGCATATATTGTACATGTCTTTGCACCGCCTCAATAGCCCAGTTATTCAGTTAACTCTGACATTAGTGGTAGGTTCCATAGATGTGAGACTCAACAAATATTTAGTAGATTAAAATCTGCCTCCCCCCACCCCCATAATATTCTTCCATTCTCTACTCTTTTTACTTCATGCTTCTTGTTCCTTGTCCTTTCTAACCATTCCTTTTCTCTGATGATCCACTCCTGTTATTCACTCTCCGAATCTCTGCTATCCAAATGGCAGCACCTTATCACATGTGTCTTTTGAGCCCTTAAAATGTGTCTAGTCCAAATCGAGATCTGTGAAAAATGTAAGTTATATAGCGATTATGATATTTAAAAAATGTAAAAAAAATCTAGGTCTTATGTTGATTGCATATGGAGATTGAGCATATTTTGGCTTAAATAAAACATTAAAATTAGTATCTAACTTTTAATTTTTTTAAAATATAGTTAATTAGAAAATTTATAATTACATATATGGGTCTAATTACATGTCTATTGGAGACTGCTGCTATAATTTTTTTTTAAAACTAATCCTCTTAGGACACTCATTCATATTCTATTCTCACCCCCCTCCACTTTATTTTCGTAGAGGCCAGACATTAGAAAAATGGCAAATCTCCTCAAAATGTCTTTAAAAATAAATGTTATCTGGCATATTCATAATAATGGGCCATGGAATACTCATAAATGCTACTATATGGATGAGCCCAAAAACATGATGCAAAGTGAGAGTAGCCAGTCATACTAGAACATATACTATATTGACCTCAGTTATGTGCAATGTATAACATAGGTTAATCTATAGAGACAGAAAATAGATCAGTAGTTACCTGGAGTGTGGCTTGGGGATTGTGAAGAATGACTGGTAGCTGATTGTTTCCCAATTATGAATATACTAAAAACCACGGATTTGTGCACTTTAAAATGTGAATTTTATGATATATGAATTATACCTCAAAAAAGCTGCTGAAACAATAAGTATTAGCCTATTCTCATCACTTCAAAGTGTCATGGGTTGGTCTTGTCTGGTTCTCTACTTCCCTTTTCCTGCTTTTTAAGGCAAATTCGACTTATCCTTTATTAGTCACTTAGCCTTCCTAGTATTTAAGTTTATG
>PVJN01029185.1:0-26627 GCA_004026805.1 Lasiurus borealis | reverse complement strand
CTAAAGGAGTTCATCAACTCCAAACCAGTATTATATGAAATGCTGAAAGGTACTCTTTTAGAAGAGGAAGAAGAAAAAGGTAAAAGCCAAAATATTATGAACAACAAATACATATCTATCAACAAGTGAATCTAAAAATTAAGTGAATTAAAAATTTGATCAACAGAATAAACTGGTGAATATAATAGAATCAGGAGCACAGAAAGGGAGGAGACTGATAATTCTCAGGGGGACAAAAATCATAAAGCATCAAACAGACTGTGAAATTACAACAGAAAGATTAAAGTTAGGTGAGGTAAATAAGTGATCAATCAAAGGACTTGTATGCATGCATATAAGCATAACCAATGATCACAGACACTGGGGGGTTGGGGTATGCCTGGGAGGGAGAGGGGAGAATGGGGGAGATAAGTATAAAAAATTAATAAAAATGAAAAAATAAAAATAATAAAAAAATAAATTATTTTTATGTGCATGACTTTTGTGCACCGGGCCTCTAGTTTAGATATAAAAACTCAGTACTTTAGTCCTTTAAAGAAACTTAACTGGAGCTGCCAGTGCTCTAAAGTGTCACACACTAGATAGGTCTTAACTACCAACAACTTTTGTGGAAAGAAACACATGTAATAGAAATGCTCCTTCTCTAAGAGTAAAGTCTCAGGCAGGCCAGATTTCAGGGCTAGAGGGGTGCTGAGAACTCAGCGAGAGAAAGAAACTCCCTAGAGCATAAAAAAATCCAAACTGTCTTGGTGAGGACTGACCTCTGGGGAACACCAGAGTAAGAGCTTCCCCTTGTGGGTCAAATGCCAACTGTATATCTATATAGTCCATCGCCTTCTGAGGACCACAATGCAGCACCCCCACCTCTATGAAAGATGGGAGGACAAGGGAACAATAGAGTATTTAGGTCGAAAGCAGAAGCCACTTGCTGGATGTAAGACCCTGGGCAACTATGTCTAAATTTCCTTCTCTGCACAACAGAGAGAATAGTGCCCATTTCATACTCCGCTGGTATGCGTTTAGGAGACCTTAGCAAAGGGCTGAGGGAGTAAATATTATGCTAATGACCTAACTGGAAAGGAAGTTAGCAAGTGGAAGAATTTTGTTGTCAGGGAGACATAGGTTCGAATCTTGACCCTAACTTCCGGTCATTTGATTAGACAATGGATTAACACCTACTCTCTTAGACTGTTGCAGGAATGAATGAGATAACCTAAGCAAAATCCACAGCATAATGCTTACTATTTCCTTTTCTTTTCTCTACACTCTTAACAAGCCTCAAGAGCAGCACCTGCCTGTACGCCTGGCCTATGTCTAGGGCTCAGCCAAAACAGGCCAGTCTACAGAAAAATATTTAAAAAGATGCATAGGCTTCGACACCCAAGTGACCTCAGTTCTGATTCTGACTCTGTCTTACGGTGGCTGAGTGACTGGGGACAAATCACTCCACCTCTCAGAGCCTGGGCTCCTCATCAAACATTGGGTGGTTAATTAATGACTTTCTCGCAATGTGAATATGGAGATTACATAAGGAAGGGAGTAATATAAAAGGCCAAATGCTGAAATAATAATAATTTAAAAAGGCCAGGCACTTTTCTAAGCTCTTCACTAGAATTATCACAGTGAATCCACCCAATAATTCCTTGAGATAGATACAGTGGTACCTCGGATACGAGTGCCCTAACATATGAGATTTTTGAGATACGAGCTGTGGAGCGAGCAATTTTTGCTTTGAAATATGAACAACAGTTGAGATAGGAGTAATCGTGCGGACTGGCCGGCTGCACCGACCCACCAGTTTCCCATGACCTGAGCGTCTCATAGTTTCCCACGCCTCAAGGTTAGGGAACGAATTAAACTCGTATCTCGAGGTACCACTGTATTAACATTTTTATTCCCTTTTAAAAAATATATACTTTTAGTAATTTCAGAGAGGAAAGGAGAGGGAGAGAGAGAGAGAAATATCAATGATGAGAGAGAATTGTTGATCAGCTATCTCTTGCATGCCCGACACTGGGGAATGAGCCTACAACCTGAACCTGGGCATGTGCCCTGACTGGGAATCGAACCATGACCTCCTGGTTCATAGGTCGATGCTCAACCACTGAGCCATGCCAGCTGGGCTTTATTCCCTATTTACAGACAGCAAATAGAGCTCCGAGAGGCTAAGCCATTTACTCAAGGCCACAGAGCTAGTAAGTGGTGGGGGCAAGATTTAAACTGGCTCACACAAGTCTCTGCCTCAATGATCGTGCATTTAAACATTATGTTACTGCCAAAACCGGTTTGGCTCAGTGGATAGAGTGTCGGCCTGCAGACTGAAAGGTCCCGGGTTCGATCCCGGTCAAGGGCATGTACCTTGGTTGTGGGCACATCTCCAGTGGGGGGCATGCAGGAGGTGGCTGATCAATGACTCTCTCTCATCAACGTTTCTGACTTTCTATCCTTCTCCCTTCCTCTCTGTAAAAAATCAATAAAATATATTAAAAAATATATATATTTAAACATTATATTACTATCTCAATGTTAACTCCCTGTACCCTTTTCTCTTAAATACTGTATGTAGGGTACATCCCATAAATGCTAGATTCGTTATGGGTTATAAGAATGTTCCATTCCTCCCTTGTTTACTCATATGTATTCATGTCTTCATTCACACCCCGTTCAGTGTTCTCATCTGTCAATTGGAGGATTGAGTAGGAGGAAAACTGCGGCCTCCTCTCCACATAGAAAGCAGCCAATGGAAAGTGTCCTGGCTTTATTCCTACAATAAAGTTCTACTATTGATAACATTACAGAGTCCCCACCAGATCTCCCTGTTGCCTTCCTGTTTTGGATGTGCTCAGAATGATTTTCTGGCTCTTCTATTCCTTGAACACTAGGGTCACTCTGCCCCCTCCAGTGCCCCTTTGTTAGCTGTCTTTCCTTGGTAATTCCCTCGTCAATCAAGATCTGTTTCTGGCAATGCCAGAACTCCTTTCTCCCCACGACAGAATGCCACTAACACTCTATTATGACTGCTTGACCGGGTGTTAGCCCCACAACTCAGCACTGTGGCTTTGTAAATTTCCAGTGCCACTGTATATACACACAGCCATGTCATCAACCTCCAAGCTGGGGAGGAAGGGAGAGAGATCTGGAGGGGAAGAGATGAAAATATCACACCAGGTCTGGGGCATCATATGGCTCTAGCATCTGGCTGATCCTTTATAAGCTCTCCATGTACGTAGTGTCATTAACTGTGAAAGCGGGCTTCTGGACCCTGCTGAGTCTAACAAGGGGCTCTGTTTTTTTCCTGACTTTCAACAAAATGCATACATGAACAGCTGTGTTTCAGAAACCACAATGACCAAGTGAACTTCCAGCCAGCAGCCCAGAGTTGACACTGCCTGTTCTGGGCAGCCCAGGATGGAGAATAGAGGAGTATGATCCATAATCGAGGTGAGCAGGCTGCACCCTGCAAAGCAGCCACAAATGTTCAAAGCAACGGGCAGCTGGGGCCCTCCTGTCAAGAGCGCCAGCGTCTTTTGGGCTCTGAGTGTGACTTCACAAGCCAAGAAATGGCAGTGTGACTCTGGAGGTGGAGATGGTGATACTACAGTGAGGGGTCTCATGGGCTAAACAAAGAACTACCAACAAAGAAACAGTCCTAACGAGCACACAGGTATACACAGGTATAGTATGTCGCCACCATCACCACCATATCCATGCATACAATGCAACTTCTCTTCTGCAGGTACAAAAGCATGTAAAAAGCTCCTTGAGGTCAGGGCAGATTCCCCCCCAAGCACTAATGAGGGCAGAGGTTAACGTCTTTCAGCTTCTGATATCCAAAAACCATAAAACGAACAGTGATGTTACCAAGGATAGCCAGTGTCCTTCCTTTCCTGGTCTCACTACGAAAGAGCATTTTTTATAGGTTAGAAACCTATAATCCTCTGGCAGGAAAGCTGATAGTGGTCCCCACTGGCCTATAATTCTTCCACTCTAGAATAAAATACACACTTTTCCACACATGGCCTGGGTGGCCTGTGTTGTCTCATCCTCCCTGCCCCTGCCCCCGCCCCCCAGCCCCCCACTTCACTCTAGTCACCTGGCCTTTCAAGGATTCAAAGCACTGACCCCTTCCTGTCTTAGGCCCTTCCTAAATATTGTTCCTTCTACTTTTACCTCCAGTTTTTGGCTGACCAAACATTGTTCCTTCAAAGTTGTCTCCCTTGACCCTCTCATCTAAATAAAGTCTGTTATAACAATAACGGCGTAGATTTATGCAGTGCTTATACTATGGGTAGGCATAGTGATAAGCATTCCACCTGCCTTATCTCAGCATACCCTCACAACCCGGTGAGTTAGTTGTATACCACCGGTATATTATTCCCATTTTACAACGGAAGAAAACTGAGACACATGGCAAGCCAATGGTAGGGCTGGTATCCAAACTCAAGCAGCCTGACTCCAGAGCCTGTGTTTAATCACCACCCTCCACCACCTCCATACCTATCCTATACAACACTGGGCAAAATTTGAAAATCACCATACGGCTAAGTGTTTATCTGCTGAATGCTGGACCCCAGCAGGCCTGAGAGTAGGCAGTGTTTTCCAATTGCCCCCCTATTACCTGGACTTGGCATAGTAACTCATTCCTGGAGAAACCATTCAGTAACTATCAATGCAAAGGAGAGAAGGAGGGACACATGTCTGAAAATATACGTGCAGTTTCTCTGGTTGATGAGATGGAGGAGGAGTGGACTGAAGGAGTTTGTCCTCAACTAGCCTAGTGCCTCAGGCATGTGGTAGGCCTTCAGGGCCTGGCCAGCACAGGGAAAACTATACCAGTAAGTGTACCCACCTCCCTTCTCACTTTCCTTTAGGGTAGGGATGGGGCAACATCCAGCCCCCGGCCATATGAGGCCCCCAAAATCATTTGGTCTAACTCTGCCAAGGCATAAGGGGTGAGTTAATTAAATGTTTGACCAAATACAATAGGCTAATTTTTAAATTGATAATTTTGTATGGCCCACAAATGATGTTATAACAATCCAAATGGCCCCTGGCAAGAAAAGATTCCCCATCCCTGCTTTAGGGACTGGTTAAGAGTCTGCTTTCACTGCCCCAGTTAATCCCTTGTGAAGTCAGTGTCATAATTCACCAGGGGCAGTCCTCTGCTGGGTATGCTCTCCCCATCGGGTTGTACACTTTTACAGGGCAGGGACATGGTTTGGCTTTGGTGGAGATCTGCATCCCGCCTCTCCCACACACACGAGGGAGGAAGGAGAACAGCCCAAAGGAGCTCTCCCAGGCAACAGTTCAATGGCACAGTCAGGCCAACTCCATGAAGACCTAGGGAAGAACCGGCAGCTGACCATGGGTACCACAGTTCCCTGGTCACTCTTTGTGGACAGCCTGCTGCCCTGCATGTGGGGTGGCCACAGCCTCCTCTGCTCCCAGCTGGCCAAGGCAAGTGGCCTGTCAGCCTGAGCTCACTGCTGCTGAGGGAAAGTGCAAGTGGAGTAGCCAGGCAAGGAGGGCCTGTCAGAACTGCCTCAGGGATCTGGGCTCCCCCAGACTATTTCTGTCTTGGCTGGAAGCGCAGAATTCCTCTGTGGAACAAGCTTTCCTTCTCTCTGGCTGCTGGGCTCTCCAGGCAGCTTGCCAGGCCATGCTGTTCCGATCAGGGCACTGGGTTCTGAGGAAACCCGCTAGCAGTACTGAAACAAACTCCATGAACTCCATTTATCCGCAAGAGGCACAAGTGGAGCTGCACGCCCACTCTAATGGCATGGGGGCATTTCTGGAAGGCAAGTGATTTGTGTTTAGCATACAAACAAGTAGAGAACGGGAGGATGGTGAAAAATGGGAATATAGGAGGTAGTAAAGAAAGCTTTGTTTTAAAAGTATTTGGGTAATGGGAAAGCAACTCACTAACAAACCTGGAACTATAGGGGAAGGAGAGGTTAAGTAACATAGGACCCCCATAAAAATCACAGCAAATGAAACCAGACACCTCATATTTTAGTACTTTGTCATTAATTCAAAGCATTATAAATATGGCAATTACATAAAGCCTGTTGGTATATTCAAGCTGTAACTGCACTTACTAAACAGTTACAGTGATAGATGGGAGTATCTATCCTGAAATTTGCTGCCTTCTCTGAAAGAAAGAATTAGAGATCGAGGTTGACTGCAGGGAAATCACTGACTGGATTGAGCAGCTCCAATCGCACCATATCTCCACAACAGCTCTAGAAAGTGCCTATGATGAATGTGGATGACAATACGGAGACTTTTATTTAGGGCGGCTGCTCACCACGTAGGAAGGAACTTAGTAAACTTCTTTCTTTTTTTTAGTGTGTGGCTTCTTGACTTTGTGCAGGCAAGATTTCACAACTTGAGTCCAGGTGATTGAGAGAGTACATTCATTAAAGCAGGGACAGCGACACGAGGAAGGGCTTAGCATGGAAGAAGCTACAGGAGAGCCTAGGCAGCTACTCTGGCTCACTGGGAAGTCAGAGAAAAGGGGGCCTTGGAGACAGGTTCAGGGGGTTAGCCCAGCATGAGCTGCCCTTGCCTGCTGCTCTCTTAGATGCAAGTCTCGTGGGGACCCCCAGAATTTAGGTAAGAAAGTAAAGATGCATGCCTGAGGGTGTGCTTCCTAGGGAAAAGGGCCCTTGGTAAACTTCTGAATCCAGTTTACTCTGATGCTAGAAAGCTCACAGCTTCACAGAAGAAAGGGTTGGAATGTGGGCTCTGCCCAAAGGACTATGGGATTTGTTTCTGTCTCATAAAAAGTGCTTAGTGTATGCCCTGGCTAGTGTGGTCATCCTGCTCCAAGGGATCGCTGGTTTATTTTCCAGTAGCGGGCATGCAGGAGACAAGCTAATCCAAGTTGTGCTCTCACGAGCAATGTTCCTCTCTCATGTTTCCCTTCCCCTCTCTCTAAATCTCTTCCGTTGGAGGTGTACTGGAGTTGTATCCTTTATAATTAGCTGTAAAAGTTAAGTATAGCATTCTTGAGTTCTATGAGTAATTCTAGCAAATTATTGAACCTGGGAAGGTGTGGGAACCCCTGACTTTGTAGAAGTCAGACGAAGTGTGGGTAACCTGGGAACCCAATACTTTGCAATTGGTGTCTAAAGTGAGAGCTGTCTTGTGGGACTGAGTCTTGTAGAGTGTGATAACTTTGGGTTGTGTCAGAATTGAATTGTAAGATACCTAGTTGGTGTTAGAGTAGAAGCAGTGTTGGAAAAGACCCCAGATAATTGGTGTCAAAAGGAAAAACCAAATCCTCTCATGCAATTAGAGAGAGAGAAGGCAATAGTCCAATATAAGCTGGCCTCGCTCCACTGTTTTATGAGTTGCCAGGGCCCCATTTGATCTATCTTCTTTGGGCTTCAAATTACCTCAGTGAAAGCAGGCAATACGGTCAAGACGGTAATGGCTCTGGGTTAAAATGCTAGCTCCTACCTATATTCATCTTTTCTTCATCAGAAATTGGAAATTATACCTATCTCAGAGCATTGCTATGTGGAAACACTGAGCACGGGAGCAATGTGAGCTCCTGATTGACACTCAGAACACACTGCCTCCCTTAATACACACAACTACCCTGCAAGAGCTATTTTCATCTTCATCTTACAGTCAAGGAAACCGAGACTCAGAGAAATGAAGAACCTGCCCAAGTCACACCTGCCACGTTGCCCGCAGATGCAGCTCTGGCTCCTGTGAAAGGCTCTGTGCTGCACTCTAGGGCTAAATAAAGAGCCTTGCCAATGAGATGAAGCAATCCGGGAGTTCACTGACAGCTGTAGGAAATCAGCTTGAGTAATAGTTTGGCCTTTTGTCCTGCTGTCTCCAATCAGGGCAACATTATAATTTGCTCTCAGTTAGTTATGAAGCTGGGAAATATATGCCTATTACTAATTCCAAACACTTTGCAGCCATTTTCCATTTACTAGTTTGGTGGGGTTTTGGGAGGGCAGTTCCAAGAAAGACTACGTTGGTGTTTTATAAAGAACTGCGCACCACCCATCAAAATGTTCCCTGATGTGGGGCGTCTGTTTCTTGTGATCACTGTGAAAACACAAGGGAGACAGACGTGTGCTCGGCCATCTTTCTGTAGGGAGGGAGAAAACTGAGGGAGCCATTAAACTCTGGCACCCCTGATGCTGTCTCTTTTCAATCTATAATACGGAGGGTGAGATAATGGAAATAAAGCCAGGAGCTAACATTACCACATTAAAACAGGTTTATTAGCTGCTATTACTGTTGGTTGTCATTAGTATCCATGATCAGTGGCTCTGCACCTTGGAAAGGATCCAAGGCAAGGGGATGGGCACACAGTAAAGCTGCAGGTGGACTGTAATCACATTGGGTTACTGGGTGCACAGAATCACCCTGAAGCTGTGACATCTCCTGACTGGATTGCCGGGAAAAGCAAATTATTTAATCTAGGTTCAGTCACTTCAATCTGTTTTAAAAAATATATTTTACTGATTTTTCACAGAGAGGAAAGGAGAGGGATAGAAAGTCAGAAACATCGATGAGAGAGAGACATCGATTAGCCGCCTCCTGCACGTCCCCTACTGGAAATGTGCCTGCAACCAATGTATGTGCCCTTGACCGGAATCGAACCAGGGACCTTTCAGTCTGCAGGCCGACGCTCTATCCACTGAGCCAAACCGGTTTCGGCATGTCACTTCAATCTTTTTTTTTTTTTTAATATATTTTATTGATTTCTTACAGAGATGAAGGGAGATGGATAGAGAGTTAGAAATATCGATGAGAGAGACATCGATCAGCTGCCTCCCGCACGCTTCCCACTGGGGATGTGCCCGCAACCAAGGCACATGCCCTTGACCGGAATCGAACCCGGGTCCTTTCAGTCCGCAGGCAGACGCTCTATCCACTGAGCCAAACCGGTTTCGGCTCACTTCAATCTTACTCATCCTTTTAAGTTCCAACAACTCTTCCTCCCAGCCTTCACCAATCTCTTTCTTGCACGCTGAGTGGTTTAGAGCCAAATCATTTTACTTTATTGGATCATAAACTCCTTGAGGACAAGGGTGTGTCGTCATCCTTGCTCTGAATCATTGGTTTAGTCCATAAACACTGGGCTGCACAAGTCTTTAACTTAGGAGGAAAAGACTCCCCTCACTCTGACAACCTAACAAAAGCTGTATATTTTGCTCTCTCCACAGAGTATGGGTGCACACACATACACAAAATCTTCTGCACTAATCTTCAGGGGTTCAGAGACCTCCAAAGCCCACCCATAGACTCTAGGTTAAGCAACCCTAAGTAAGTTTACCTGCTTGCACAATCCTTCAAATCAGAGACTCCTAGGGTCTGAGAATCTACTTTTCTCTAAGTAACTTTTCTCTAAGTTACTCTAACTGGGTCCCTCAAACAACTCTTTTTAAATATATATTTTTTATTAATTTCAGAGAGAAGAAGGGAGAAAGAGAGCGAGAGAGAGAGCGAGAGCAAAACATCAGAGATAAGAGAGAATAATTGATTGGCTGCCTCCAGCATTCCATACACTGGGGATGGAGCCCGAAATCTCCTGATTTGTATGTAGACGCTCAAACACTGAGCCAACTTTTTTTTTTTTAAATATTTTATTGATTTTTTACAGAGAGGAAGAGAGAGAGAGAAAGTCAGAAACATCGATGAGAGACTCGAGACATCGATCAGCTGTGTCCTGCACGCCCCACAGTGGAGATGTGCCTGCAAGCAAGGTACATGCCCCCAGCCCGCAAGCCGTCACTCTATCCACTGAGCCAAACCAGTCTCGGCGTGAGCCAACTTTTTAAGCCAACTCCAAAGACGGCCCTCATGCAGGGAACACTGCAGTTTTCAAAGTGAAACAAACCTTGTTTGTAATAGAAGAGCCTGGGCAAGGAAAAAGAAAAACCAAAGTGGAGGCAGATTCCAGTCTAAATTATCATCTTGTATCTAGTGACTGTACTTCTTTATCTGCCCTAACCTAATTTAGTACAGAGGAAGAATAAATCACTTACACCTTCAAAAAATACCTGAGTGCCTGACTATGGTCAGTTGCTATGCCAGTTGATGGCAAAGAAGAGCCAGCCCCTGCCCTCAAGTTCCTTACAGTGTAGCAGGAAACAGAGAAGCAATGTAGGGAAGACAATACGAGTGGTGACATTCCCACAGGGCTGTGTACCAGCAGAGAACCCAGGATTATTCTGGTGGCACACCTTACTTTGCCTTGAGCAGATGGGAGGGTAAGATACAGAGGGGAAGAGAGGACAAATAAATAAAGGTAGAGATAAACCTAGAAGCAAATCTAACCTAGGAATACTTGTAGCAGACAGGTCTAACAAGAGGTGAGTGGATCTCTTTCAGTTCACAAGGAGAAAATTACTGCTTCTCTGAGGCCAGTTACACCCCACAAACAACAATTCATTCAGCAGTTATTTAGGACAGGATGGCCAAGCACTTTGGTCTTCAGACCCTCGAAGGAAGAGAGTTCTCTAATCGCCTGCCCATTGCTGCTCAGATTAGCCCAGATGCATATTCACTTCGAGAAAATGAAACTCAAAAAAATGCTGTCTCCACGCAGCTCTTGCTGAAGCAGCACCTCAATGCCTCAAGCAGTCCCAGGGTGCCTGGGAGAAAAGTGAAATCACCAGACAATGAGGAATCTTTGTCAGAGTAGGTCTCTTCTCTAAGGGTCCCCCCCTGAATTAATACAGGCTGGCATGTACTGAAAAACTTTAAGTACCAAACCTGGAGTAAGAACATCTATTTATCTATCCACCAATTACTATTATTATCAAACAGCTTTATTGATGCCATATAATTCACCTACTTGAAAGCATATAATTCAATAGTTTTAAAAGCAAACTTACAGAATTCTGTTAATTATTACATCTTCATCAACCCGAAAAGAAACTGTTCCCATTAGCAACCACTCCACCAAATACCTCCTGCCTCAAACCCTCTGGCAACCACTACTCTACGTTCTGTCTCAGTGGATTTGCCTATTCTAGACATTTTGTATAAATGGAATCCTTACAATATATAATCTTATGTGACTGGCACCTTTCAACTTAGCATGTTTTCAAGAATCTTCCATTCTGAAGCATGCACAGTTGTCCTTTGGTATCTACTGGGGATTGGTGCCAGGAACCCCCACAGATACCAAAGTCCATGGATCTCAAGTCTCTTATATAAAACTAGAGGCTTGATGCATGAGAATTTGTGCAAGAGTAGGCATGCCTTCCCCGGGACCCACGTGGTTTCGCTCTGGCCCCGGCTTCATCTGGAAGGATGTCGGGTCTAATTAGTATATTACCTTTTATTATTATTGAGGATGGTGTAGTACTTTCATATAACCAATACATATCTCCTCTAAATCACCTATAGATTACTTACAATACCTAGTACAATGTATATAGCTGTCATACTGTATTGCTTAGAAAAAAATAACAAGGAAAAAGACTGTACATGTTCGGTAGACGTACTGTTACAGACCTATTTACATAATACATGTCAGCAACAAAGTAACATTTTTTTGTTCTGTGGTTGGTTGAATCTGAGGACGCAGAAACTATGAATATGGACACCGACTGTTGAGGTTCTTCATTCCTTTTTATGGATGAATGATATTGCATTGTATGGACAGGCGACATGTTATGGATAGACCATCATCAGCTGGACATTTGGGTTGTTACCACCCTTTGCCTATTATGAATAATACTGCCTTTCCATATTATTTGAACTCTAAATCATAAAGTGATTCACAAACACCTCCCCAAACTTGGGAAAGATGCATATGACACTTTGTGGCCAACTCTACCCTCGGGACAACAAATCTTCCCTTAGCCCTGACAGCCTGGTTCCCTCTCTCAGCTCTGTTGACTCGAAGCTTCTTCCCTTCCCAGCCCCTATTTAAATACCCTTCCTCAAAGGTTTCACACCCATTTCCTGAACTGTTAGCAAGACACCCTGTATCCCCTCACATTAAGAACACAGGGAAATTTGTTCCCACTCAGATGTTGTAATCCTGCTCGACCTTATTATTATATGCATCTTTTTACTTCTCCTTTTCTGCTTCTACTGAATGGAACTTTTGAGGGATGAGGTCTTTTGAATGTCTCTATACCATTTAGTCATTGACTGTCATTTATCAGAGCCCTGTGTCCTTGGTTTGGAGGTCCCTTCCTTCAAGGAACTTAGGCTCTATTGAGGAAGGAAGACAATCAGAGTCCAGTGTGCTAAGTGTTCACAGAGGTCTGCACAGGGAACTACAGAATGGGGTGGGGGGTGGGGGGAAGGAAAGGAGGGGATTTTGGAGTTGAGTGTGTGTGTGTGTGTGTGTGTGTGTGTGTGTGTGTGGAGGGGAGGGGGTGGTTGCTCAGAGGATAAGTCAGAGAAGGACTCCTGAAATGGAACAGCAAGTAAAGACATTGTGGGTGAGCAATATCATGAAAGCTCAAGGTACTATACATAGTTCTGATCTGTGTGACTGAAGCTTATCATCCTGGGTGAAGGAAATGGTGAGGAGTGAGGCTAAACAATGGGCTGGCCAACAGCATTAAACTTCTTCCTGGAGGCGACGGAGAGCAGCGGAGGAATTTTAAACCAGGGAAGGTGATGGGATCTCATTTATTTCAGAAAGGTATTTGCAGCAGTGTGAATAAGGGACAGAGAGGACATGAGGCCAGAAGCAGAAAGATCGATTACCAAGAGGCTATGACTGTAAACAGGAAGAGAGAGAGAGACTAAGTACAATGGTAGAGTCCAGATTCAAGACCCATTTAGGTAGTAAAAACAACAGGACTTATTAGTTAGCTTGACTGATGGGAGGAGGGCCAAGACCTTCATATCCCACCTTTCTACTGATGATAGCAAGGGCTGGCGAGCATTCTCAGGAGTGACATCCTTTTTCCATTGAAATCATAAACTGAACCTTAAGGGAGAAGGCCCAGAGCCCTGGTGGCCTGCCTTCCCTTGCCCTATGCAGAAGCACTTACTTAGAATCTAGGGATTCTTGAGAGGATGTGAAACCCCTAGCCACGTCCAAATGCTGGATCCTCATATCCAACGGATCTAGGGCAATACAGCCATGTGCTCAACGGTCCCCTCACCTCCACACTGGCTCTTGTTCAGTCCACTTCCCCTACCTAGAATATTCTTGTGCATCTTGTTACAGAATCCAACTTACCTTCCAGCCTCAGCCCTCAGCCCAGGCATGTACAAAGTCAACTCAAGGGATTTCCTTCCTTCCCAGACTCCCACCTAATGCCTTGGCCTTGTGGACACTGGGCAAGCTCACAGCTATGAACTACTAATTGTTCATTTTCTCTTGCACGTGGCCATCTCTCTCATGGGACCTGAGCTTAGGCTTCTCAGGATCTCCTCAGCAGTGAAAACACCTTGTACTTATAACAAGCCCAGAAATATTAAAGGCTGGCAAACTAATTTATCACACTCTTTCCCTCCCATGAATGACTAAATATGAGAAAAGAAATGCAGAGAAATCATGATCTTGAATTAAAACATTCAATATTGATACATTACAAGATGTTAAACTGAATTTTTAGGGTATTTTTTCAACTATACCTTATTTATTAATTATTATTATTTTTGAAAAATGTGTTTTATTTTTTTAAAATATATTTTGATTTTTTACAGAGAGAAAGGGAGAGGGATAGAAAGTCAGAAACATTGATGAGAGAGAGAGAGACATCGATCAGTGGCCTCCTGCACGACCCCACCTGGAGATGTGCCCGCAACCAGAATACATGCCCTTGACCGGAATCGAACCTGGGACCTTTAAGTCCGCAGGCCGACGCTCTATCCACTGAGCCAAACCGGTCTCGGCAAAAATGTGTTTTATTGATTTTACAGAGAGGAAGGGAGAGGAACAGAGAGTTAGAAATATTGATCAGCTGCCTCCTGAATACCCCCTACTGAGGATGTGCCTGCAACCAAGATACATGCCCTTGACCAGAATCAAACCTGAGACCCTTCAGATCGCAGGCCGATGCTCTAGCCACTGAGCCAAACCGGTTAGGGATCAACTGCACTTTAAACATAAACCAAATAAAAATATTAATGGAGTGGTTAAAATTACTAAACAAAATAAAAATTTAAAATGATCACATAGGTATTTTCCAAGGAAGAAAAGAAAAAAAAAGAGTAAACTATCTTTAAAGATCCAATAAAAAGGGGGAGTTTGGAAGATTGCCCAGTGGACCTTGGGGCTGCTGGGTATATAAATGAAGCTGGGCCCCTGGGGCTACAGAAAGGGGGAAAGTTCCAATCAATTACTCTTGACTATAATCCTCACTAGGCTGAGTGCCCTTCTAGGCCAATATGAACTGCCCTGTTCATTTATGAACCTCTAGAGCAGTGGTTCTCAACCTTTCTAATGCCGTGACCCTTTAATACAGTTCCTCATGTTGTGGTGACCCCCAACCATCAAATTATTTTTGTTGCCAAGACCGGTTTGGCTCAGTGGATAGAGCGTCAGCCTGCGGACTGAAGGGTCCCAGGTTCGGTTCCGGCCAGGGGCATGTACTTAGGTTGCGGGCACAGCTCCAGTGGGGGGCGTGCAGGAGGCAGCTGATCCATGTCTCTCTCTCATGGATGTTTCTAACTCTCTATCCCTCTCCCTTCCTCTACTTAAAAAAAATTATTTTCGTTGCTACTTCATAACTGTAATTTTGCTACTGTTAGGAATTGTAATGCAAATATCTGTGTTTTCCGATGGTCTTAGGCGACCCTGCTACCTACCTTTAATATAGTTCCTCATATTGTGACAATTATTTTATCAGCTACTAAAATGAGGAACTATATTAAAGGGTCGCGGCATTAGAAAGGTTGAGAACCACTGCTCTAGAGCCTAAGGCCGGCAAACTGCGGCTCAATAGCCACACGTAGCTCTTTGGCCCCTTGAGTGTGGCTCTTCCACAACATACCACGGCCTGGGTGAGTCTATTTTGAAGAAGTGGCGTTAGAAGAAGTTTAAGTTTAAAAAATTTGGCTCTCAAAAGAAATTTCAATTGTTTTACTGTTGATATTTGGTTCTGTTGACTAATGAGTTTGCCAATCGCTGGCCTAAGGAAACTGGCACATGAATTACTCTTTTAGGATAGTAAAAACTAAGCATATATTCTGGTAAAGAGAACACTTAGGGGAATAGGAAGTAGAATTGAAAAAGATGAATTCTACTATCTCTAAGAATTTAAGAAACACAATTTTGGTATAAAAACACAAAAGTGAAATCTGTAAAACAAAACAAAACAAAAATTAGAAAAGACCCAATTTTTAGGATTTAGTAGCTGATAAAATAATTGTCACAAAATATAGGGAGAGCCGAAACCAGTTTGGCTCAGTGGATAGAGTGTCGGCCTGTGGACTGAAAGGCCCTGGGTTCGATTCCGGTCAAGGGCATGTACCTTGGTTGCGGGCGCATCCCTGGTAGGGGGCGTGCAGGAGGCGGCTGATCGATGCCTCTCTCTCATCGATGTTTCTAACTCTCTATCCCTCTCCCTTCCTCTCTGTAAAAAATCAATAAAATATATTAAAATAAAATATAGGGAGAGAATATCAAAAGGTGGTATTATGTTAACTGAATAAAAATATAAAGAGGAAACAAACAGTCCAGTTTCTCCCTGTATGAGTCTAGGTCCCCAGAATAAAAAAATAAAATAAAATAAAATAAAGAGGAAACAAAAAGGTGGGGTTGAAGGTTTTCTGAGGCCTTGTCCCTCCTCCCATCACTTTAGAGCCATGCTATATATATACACTGGACAGGTTACCAAAGACTTACCAGGACTGTTCATTTCTGCAAGTTTTTGAGACTTTTAGTCTCACCCGGGTCCAAGTTGGCTCATGCCTATTCTCAAAGAATTCATATATTGGTAAAATCGTCCACTGAGCTCTAATAAGCCATGTCAACCCCTCGGCTGCATCAAAACTGCCCTGTCAAGCAAATACTACCCCAAATTTTGGTCAGCTGAGTCAGTTGGAATGTGAAAGTTATTCTGTTACAGGTTTGCAATGGAGGTAAGTGACTTATAGTATAAAGCAGTGATTTTCAACTGGTGTACTGCAAGAATTTTTAAAATAGTCAATACCTGACTATTTAAGTCAGGAGAACTGACCTCTTTCTCCTTAGACTGTCAAGTAAGACACTGACAACAGCCAACACAATAATAGCTATCTGGTATAAATAAATCAAAATTACACCTATTTTTTTGTTGTCAGATTGGCAAAAAATATATTTCTTCGTGTGCCACAATTCTAGTAATTAGTGTATGTAAAAGGTTGGAACTCACTGATATAAAGAAGACTTAAAGAAAGATGTCACCTGTTCAAGTTCACAAAACAAACTAGAAATTAAAAATTCAATTTATATCTCACTCTGATAATTGGTAGGACATATAGAGGCATTGGGGCAATTAAGTCACAGCAATATATCATTACTAAAAGCATATTACCTGCATGACACTATACTAAATCCCATGTATAGTGGGGATACAAAAATTAACAGCACTGTTGTGTCCTTTCAGGAGGTGATCACTTAGGGAGACAATAAGGTAAAAAATGTGAAGAGTGAAATCATACTTAGAACACAGTAAAAGGTAAGCCACAAGATAGAGCACAGTGATTGCTAAGCAGAGGACACAGACCGTAACTGACACAAACCTGAGTAGGGAAGGCGAGGTTAATTCAAGTAAGAATGGTCAGACAGTCACAAATCTACCTGACATCAAAGACCCAGCAGAATTTACTGAAACCAGAGTGGAAGAGGAAGGAAGCAGGTGAAGGAATACAAAAGGAAAAGTGATGAGAAGGGTTGCAGGAATTTTTAGTTAGAGTGCCCACATATAGAAGAACCAACCTGGTTCAAAATAAGGACTTACCAATTTGGTGGTTTTTCAATTTCCAGTCGTGAACGTCTCTCCCCAGTGCTATATTTACCAGTGCCCCCTTAGAATAGACTGGTACTTTCTTTAAGATTTCCTCCACGTGTTGAGGATGTGTAAGATTTAAGAGGCTTCTGCACACTCACCTGAAGTTTACACAAATTTCATGGTATTGTCAAGACACAGAACAGCCATGCTAGTGAGGTTGTCTTATATTAAGAGGGCTGGCTTTTGTAACTTAGCCATTATTTATAAGTCATGATAAAACAGAGCATCCCACACAAATATGCTATTAGCACTAGCAAGATTGATAGTATGTGCATGCCAGTAAGTGAACAGAATACATCTCAATCCCTAGTCAAAGGTGACAATTAAAAAAAAAAAATATATATATATATATATTTATTGATTGATTTCAGAGAGGAAGAAGGAGAGAGATAGAAACATAAACTATGAGAGAGAGTCATTGATCAATTGCCTCCTGCATGCCCCCTAATGGGAGTCGAGTCCACAACCTTGGCAGGTACCCTGACCAGGAGTCGAACCAGTGACGTCTTGGTTTATAGGTCTACACTCAACCACAGAACCACACCCAGCTGGGCAAAGTTGACAATTTCTGACCAGAGGAAATGTGCAAACATCCAACTATGCTTTGACTCACACAAAGTTTCCAGAAAGAACCTCCACAGCAAAATAAAGGAATCTTGGCTGCTGAAAATTCCCATCGTGGAGTAACACTGCCAGGCAAACAATTCCTTGGAATGTCCACTCTACAACCTTCCCAGAGCAGGCCAGGAAAGATAAAACAGGAATGTTTTGCTGAAACCGGTTTGGCTCAGTGGATGAAGCGTTGTCCTGTGGACTGAAAGGTCCCAGGTTCGATTCTGGTTCAGGGCATGTACCTTGGTTGTGGGCGCATCCCCAGTGGGGGCATGCAAGAGGCAGCTGATCAATGTCTCTCTCTCATTGATGTTTCTAACTCTCTATCCCTCTGCCTTCCTCTCTGTAAAAAAATCAATATTAAAATAAAAAACAAAAACAAAACAGAAATGTTTCCTTTTATTCTGAGCAAACAATTTTCCTGTAAAAGATAAGATTATCTGAAACAGGGACTGGCTTGAAAATGATTAGGAAGAAGCAGCAGAGAGTAGAGATTACGACACAGTGAGAAGAAAGCTCAAAAAGAAATCATGAACGAGGAGGCTCAAATAACGTAGAGCTGGACTCTTCCTCAGCAGCAAAGTTTCTCAAGTTTGTCTACTGACTGGGTGTGAGGGCTGGTGCTGGGATTTCCCCAAATACAGAGCCATAAAACCAGAAACTCTATTTGACACATCAGCTGGCTCTCAGACACATCATTATTCTTCAAGGGCCTCAAGGTGAGAGACACTGTCACACATCACAGCCCTTCTGAGTGCCAACAGCATCACTAGTCCAATCTGAGCAAGACAGGTCAGGACTCCAGTTTCCAGCATAAGACTTTCAGGAAACCTCGGCTGCATTTGTGGGAAAGGAGAAAATCCTTCAACTCTTGGGGTCTTATCTGCAAAATGAAAAAGTGGGACTAGATGCTAAAAAAAAAACCCACAAACAAACAAACAAACAAACAAAAAACCCACCCACTTTTAATATATTTTTTATTGATTTTCCACAGAGAGGAAGGGAGAGGGATAGAAAGTTAGAGACATCCATGAGAGAGAGACATCATACGACGCCCCTGGGGATGTGCCCACAACCAAGGCACATGCCCTTGACCGGAATCGAACCTGGGACCCCCCAATCCGCAGGCTGACGCTCTATCCACTGAGCCAAACCGGTTTCGGCAGCACCCACTTTTATTGGCGTACAACACATACTAGTAAGTTTATAGAGAAGTGTAGGTACAGCATACATTTTCACACACTGCACACTCTCATATAAATAGCACCCAGATCAAGTTAGAGAACAGTCCCAGCCATCCAGAAGCCCCTTTCAGTTCCTCTATTTCCTGCCTCTGGTAACCGCTGTCCTGATTTCTAATACAGCATAGATAAATTTTACTTGTTTTTCTACTTTATATAAATAGAATCATACAGTATGTATTCTTTTATTTCTGACTTCTTTTGGTCAACATGTTCCTGAGATCCACTCATACTGTAACAAGTAAAATCAGTCCTGCAGGTTCGATTCCGGTCAAGGGCATGTAGGTTGGTTGCGGGCACATCACCAGTAGGGGGCGTGCAGGAGGCGGCTGATTGATGTTTCTCTCTCATCGATGTTTCTAACTCTCTATCCCTCTCCCTTCTTCTCTGTAAAGAAATCAATAAAATATATTAAAAAAAGTAATATACATTTATTGTTAAATTTATTTTCATACAATATAGTAATTATTACTAGTATAGAGAGTATATAGTACAAATCCTATTTTTCACCACTACCTTCTCAGCAGCTTGTCTCCAGAATCATCTGAGACACCCCTGAAATTTTTGCTGTTTTCATTAAGTCATAAGTATACAAGTTTTCTCCACCTTATAAATGGGCTCATGCGGCACATATTATTTTAAAACTTGCTTTTCTCACTTTATAATAAATTGTGGACATATTCACATATTGGTATACATAGGTAAACCTCATCTTTGTTTTTTAATATATTTTATTGATTTTTCACAGAGAGGAAGGGAGAGGGATAGAAAGTTGGAAACATCGATGAGAGAGACATTGATCAGCCGCCTCCTGCACCCCCCTACTGGGGATGTGCCGGCAACCAATGTACGTGCCCTTGATCGGAATCGAACCTGGGATCTTTCAGTCCACAGGCCGACACTCCCTCCACTGAGCCAAACCGGTTTCAGCAGATAACAGATATTATTCTTATGAAGTCATAGAACAAACCAGGAGACAATGTAATGGAAGAAAGAAAGGGAAGAGGGAAGGTAGCATGGTGGTAAAGGAGGGAAGTGGAGAGCACACTGTGAGTATGGGATTTTGAGATAAGATGAGAACTAAGGCTTTCAGAGTTAATTTTGAATTTGAATATTATCCTTTCATTTTAGTGATTGGAAACTTCAGTTTCTAGTAGATGAACAATTTGTTCAATAAATTTTTATTGATATGTACCCAGAATTTCTCAATTTAATGAGATTTAATATAATCAGATTGAAAATACAGTAATGGGAATAATATTCTTGAGCAGACATGTTGGTGATAGTTGGTACATATTTGATGATCAAAGCATTGCTGTTGTGGGACAAATGAATGGAGGTGCAACTCATGTGTAGCAGATATAGGGGCTCCTCAAAATCATATTATTTGACTCTATTGGAATTGTCTTAATTCTATCAAATGCAAGCTCTCTGAGGGACATAGATTTGACCCAACTCTGTACACCCCAGAGTATACAAAGTCTTGCCCATAGATTTATGTGATCAGCATATGAAGTATTTCTCAAGTGACTGAATGAGATGGTCTTCCAATGGAAGCAACTGCCTCACTCACTCTGCACCAAAAAGATGTCCACTTTTCCACCTCCTTCCTTCATAATTCTCATTACTGTCTTTTAAACCTCATCTTTTTAACACCTGCCTCATATGCTGCTGTAAGGATGCATGATCCTCCTGTTAACAAACAGCCCGTGCACACCTTTGTGGACATATGCCAACATTTCCAAAGAATAAATTCCCAGAAGGGCCAGGACCAAGTGCATAAGAGTTTAAAAATTTAACTGATATTAGCAAATTATCTTATTAAAAAATATTTTTATTGATTTCAGAAAGGAAGGGAGAGGGAGAGAGAAACAGATATACCAGTGATGAGAGAATCATTGATTGGTTGCCCTCTGCATGCCTCACGCTGGGGATTGAGTCTGAAACCTGGGTATGTGCCCTGACCTGAAATGAAACCATGACTTCCTGGTTCATAGTAGATCCTCAACTACTGAGCCATGCCAACCGAGCTAACAAAAGATTTTTTTAAAAGGTCACATCTATTTATATTTCCACTAACAGTATACAAGTGTACCAATTTTAAACATATTGCCTCTTATATACACACAAACACATATATATATATAATTGATTATATATATATAATTGATTTCAGAGGGGAAAGGAGGAGGGAAGGGAGGGAATGTGGGAGGGATGGAAGGAGAGAGAGAGAATCATTGATTGGCTGCCTCCTACACGCTGCTCACTGGGGATCAAGCCCACAGCCCTTGGGATCTTATCTGCAAAATGAAAGAGTAGGACTAGATGCTAAAAAATGCCCTTGATTGGAACTGAACCTGGGAACCTTCAGTCCCCAGGCCTATGCTCCATCCACTGAGCCAAACCAGCCTGGCTCGCCTCCGATTATTTTTAATAAGGAGTACCTATTTTACAAGAACTACAAAAGCTTTAAAAAGAAGTGTGAATCCTGGCTGGTATATCCAATGGTTAGAGCGTTGGCCTGAGGGTTCAATTCCCGGTCCAGGGCACGTATCTGGGTTGGGGCATGAGTGGGAGGTGGCCAATCAATACATCTCTTTAACACTAATGTTTTTCTTTCCCTCCACCTTCCACTCTCCCCAAATCAATGGAAAAATATCCTTGGGTGAGGATTAACAACAACAAAAAGTAGTAGTTTGAAACCTAAAGACCTAGCAAAAAATCCAGTTTTAAGTTAACAACTGGGGACTATTTTGAAAACTAGTCCCAATGGCCAGATTTACCGAGAAGGCCAAAAGACCTGACTTATTGCTGTGCACACGTCCTCCCCACAAAGAATGTTGGCTCCGGACATTCTGATCAGAAGCAATCAACCTACTCTGACTGCTGGTTGCCGAGGTCTATGTTACCATCAGGCAAGAGATGTAAAGCTCCTGCTGCCATGACTCATGTTTTTCTGCCATATGAAAACTTCCATTTTAAATTATTCAGTTGCAAAACCTGGTTCCCAGCTTCTAGGAAAAGGCCAAATCTCATAAGGGATAGCATAGCACAGACAATCAGGGCTGCTAGTTATAGGAAGCAGGACAGACTTTTAAGTCAGCAAAGCCCTTGTAGATGGGCTAGTCCAAGCTGCTTCTCATTTTAAAATTGGGTTCACTCAGACCTCAAGGTATAAATAAATAAGGTTAAGAGTTTGAGCTTTGGATTGGATAGATGAATATTTGAGCTGACTCTGTTACTTATTAGTTAAACCACTTAAATTATTTTTTTAAAAAAATTCTCACCCGAGGACATGTTTAGAGAGAGAAGGGGTGGGGGAGAAACATCAACTACTTGCCTTCCGTTCACGCCCTGACTGGGGATCAAACCTGAAACCCAGGTATACTGTATACCCTGACTGGGAATTGAACTGGCAACCTTTTGGTGCATAGGATGAAGCTCAACCAACTGAGCCACACAGGCCAGGCTAAGATACTTAAAAAAAAAATGATTTTTTTTTTTTATTGGTTTCAGAAAGGAAGGGAGAGGGAGAGAGAGAAACATCAATGGGCTGCCTCCTGCATGCCTCCTACTGGGGATCAAGCTTGAAATCCAGGCATGTGCCCTGACCAGGAATCGAATTGGTGACCTCTGTGGTACATGGGTTGACACTCAACTACTGAGCCACACTGGCTGGGTTATTTAAGCTACTTTTTAAAAATATATATATTTTATCGATTTTTTTACAGAGAGGAAGGGAGAGGGATAGAAAGTTAGAAACATTGATAAGAGAGAGACATCGATCAGCTGCCTCCTACATACCCCACACTGGAGATGTGCCCGTAACCAAGGTACATGCCCCCGACCGGAATCGAACCTGGGACCTTTCAGTCCGCAGGCCGACGCTCTATCCACTGAGCCAAACCGGTCTTAAGCTACTTTTGATTAAATGATTTAATTTTCCTCAATAGCAGCTCATCTTTAAAACAAGAAAACAGTCTACTTCAAAGGACTATATGGGATTAAGTAAGAAAAAAGAAGTGGGATTAGTTTATAACTTTCTCTCTCTGTAAGATCACCCAGAAAAATCTATGCAGTTAGGCACAGACATTCCAATCCACTGGTATGCTAAAAGAAAAAATGTACAAATCCGAACACTAGAAATTCTAAATGGAACACTTGCCAATTCTGCTGAGACAACTGACAGGTGGTGGTTGTGGTTGTCCCAATGTCCCAGTCTCCTTTCCAGGGAACAAAGAAGAATGAATTCCTTTGTTCCCCTGTGCTTGGGCTAAGCCATGTGACCAGTTCTAACCAATGACTTATGAGCAGAAGTGAAGTGCGGCTGAAGCATTTAATTGCTGGAATGAGACCTTCCAGAGGTCTCTCTCCCTCTGCACCTAGCATCACTCAAAGGAGGAGGTGCAGGGGAGGCTGCTTGTCAGCTGGGTCCCTGAGTGAGGACAATAAGGGGCAGAGACTCTAGGACGAATATAGAAAAAAAATCTTTGCTCTTAAGTCACTGAAATTTTAACCTGGTCTATCTATCGTAGAGAAAAAAAATTTAGCTAAAGAAATGATAGTAAGCCCTGGCCAGTGTGCTAAATTGTTAAGAGTATAGGCTCATGCACCGAAGGGTTGAGGTTCAATTCCCAGTTCTGGTTGGGGCTCGGTTGGGGCTCATGTGGGAAACAACTAATTGATGTGTCTTTCTCACATTGATGTTTCACGTTCTTTCTGTTTCCCCTTCCTCCCGTTCAGTCTCTCTAAAAAGCAATGAAAAAGTATCCTCTAGTGAGGATTAATTTAAAAAAAGTAACAAAAAGTGATAGTCATTATTACGGTTGTGGTTTAAAAATATAGTCTAAAAAGGAACTTTGTTCTTTTTATGTAGCTTGAAAAATGAAAACCTATGAGTTCTCTATAATATATGATCTAAGGGAGAAGCCACAGGGATCTATAGGTCTGTCACCCAACAGTTCACTAATGGCTTTCTGTCCTGGTGATTAGACTGGTCTGCATTTACTCCTGCAGCACACTCTACCTGGTAATAGAGGAAACACATCTTCCTCAAGTTTCTCAGCAGAACAATATCCATACACAGGATATGGGTACAGGAGGACATGGTTCTAACAGACATGCTAATAAAATCAGAGGGAGACAAAAATAGCTCCGCTAATGGAGAGAAAGCAGGAAAGCATCTAATCACATCCTCCTCACTAACCCCTCGAGCCACTTCCAAGACAAGAGATAGGATCAGGTTACCTTTAAACAAAAGCAGCAATTTTCCAACCAGTAAGAAGTTCTCACTATAGCCCGCCCCCCCACAAAAAAAGAAAGAAAGAAAAAAAGGGGGTGAGGGTGGGGGAGGGGATGGGTTTCAGAATGCTAAATTTATTACAGTTAGAAGACTGTACTTAGTTTTAAAGTGGCAGAATAAAAATGACTTTACCCCTTTATCCTTTAGAGAACCACATAAAAGCAACCAGGAAAATTTCTCGAATTAGAAACTTCATATCTTTGACAAAACCAGAGATATCTGTGACCTCAAACCCCAATATGTGATGAGTAAGAACTGCTAAATGCTATAAAGGTCAAATAGGGCTTGGGAAAGCAATGAAAAAAATGGCTGTTGGTACAGATGTCAGACAAAATGTGCCAGTCCACTTCTACAAAGTAATTGTTTTGCTCTAAGGGAGAACACCAGCAATCCATTATTCAAATATTGGGAATGGCTCAGGGACTGGTGACGGAGGCTTCCTCTGAATCAGTATGCACGAAGAATCACACACACAAGTCAAACCTACAGGAAGCAGTCTATCAAGGAGGTAGGTGACAGAGAGGGGCTGTGGGGCATTACAATGACCAATTCCACATGTCTGTAGCACCATCCACACATGAAATATTTAAGGAAATTGCTAAGCTAGCCTCTCACCAAAAAAATTTTCTACAAATTCTAAGAATAGAAGGGAATCACACCTTATTCAAAGATGAATGTTTTATAAGGATGCAGTACATACTAAACTATACATTTATTTTATTATTTTTGCCATTTCTGTCCAGTTTATTATATAATCTAAGTTAGGAAAATTGGTATTCACAGATAAACAATCTTTGTCCATTAAAATGACATTAGATTTGTTTCTGTAGGTTAAATAGTAAAAAGTAACTCACATTCATTTGTACACTAAAAATGAACTTTTCATGCATTTCTATCGCCCAGTCTAATTACTGAGGAAACTTCTATTCTTTAAAAGATAGTACAAGGACTCTTAAGAAGCAAGATTCCAATAAGGGGAAGATTTCTCAACATTTAGAATCAAAGTATTCTGATCCAGAATACAAAGAGAACTATTTCAAAATGACAAGGAGAAAAACATACAATCTATTAGAAAATACACAATCAATTAGAAAAATGAACAATCTATTAGACTTCACAAGAAAGCTACATTAAAACAGCCAATAAGCATATGAAAAGCTACTCAGCTGGTTTAGTGTCTAGGTAAATACAAAATATAAGCAAGCTGCAATGAAAAAAAGATATCCTCACAATATCAAGTGTTGGTAAGAATGTAGAGTAATAGTAATCTCATACTTTGGGAGTATAAATTGTCATGACCATTTTGGAAAATTACTTGTTGTTATCCAATAATGCTGAATAGACATTATCTTACATATTACTTCTAGGTATATAACCAACAAGAATACTGCATGGAAAATTGCACAAGAGACACTAGAAAAAAAGGAGAAAGGCTTTTATATGTGCCTTTAGAATCCTTTTTCTCTCATTTTAAACATGGATCCTCCACGTTCAATTTGCACAGGGACCTGCAAATTATGTAGCCAGCCTTTATCTGGAGTCTTTTGTTTAGTGTTATGTGAAATGCATCTATACTGTAGCACATGTATAGCTAAGGTTTGTTCATTTCCATTGCTATAAAGTATATTTCATTGTATAAATGCACTATTCATTTATTTACTGTTTTTGACATTTGCCTTGCTCACTTTAGCTCTTATAGAAGGAATTACTATGTTCATCCTTATATTTAACTTTCGATGAACTATACATTTAAATTTTGTAGTTAATGTTCAACATTTCTAGGAAGACTACCAGCAAAGAGAGAAGGTACAAGAAAAACCCAACTGCAAAGAACAGTCACCAAACATACTGCCATGTAATAAATGAAAATATATTCCTATCAATTAAAAACAAATGAATGGAGATGTGAGGAGGAGCCAAGATGGCGGCATAGGTAAACACCTACACTGCTGCCTCACATAACAATTTCAAAACTACAACTAAAAGACAGAACGGACATCATCCAGAACCACAGGAAAGCTGGCTGAGTGGAAGTTCTACAGCTAGAAGGAAAGAGAGGGGCTCACAGAAACCCAGAGGAACTGCAAAAAGCTGAGGTACGGAGACGTGCGCTGAGAGAGCGGGTGCCCGAGTACCTGGCTGGCTTTCTCTGGCGGGAGGGAAACGGAGACCCCCAACGGCATTAAACCCCTTATCCTACGACACTAAACCCCAGATCCAGCTGAAACTCATACGGGGGGAGTTTGGACTGTGAAAAGGGAGAAGTGCACAGAAATTTAAGGGAGTCGCAAAAGATAGGAGGTCTGGTCACTGTGGCGCGCGCGCACGCACACACACAGGGCGCTGGCGCCACACGGAGGACAGATTGCTGACTCTGCCTCTGGCTTTTGCTACTGGGCGGGAGACAGACCCTCCCAACTGCGCCACTTCTGAGTCCACTGGGCCCCTGTTTCGGGCAAAACCCTGGAGACCTAGACTCGTGTGGTCCTGGTACGCAGGGGAGCAGGGGAGCTGGAAAGGCAG
>PVJN01029184.1:0-26628 GCA_004026805.1 Lasiurus borealis | reverse complement strand
GGCACATCTCCAGTGCGGGGTGTGCAGGAGGCGGCTGATCGATGTCTCTCTCTCATCGATGTTTCTGACTTTCTATCCCTCTCACTTCCTCTCTGTGAAAAACCAATAAAATATATTTAAAAAATACACACACACACAGAAGTAGGTTTTCCATGCGAATTCAATGCGTTCGCTCCTGTAAACAGTGCCTCGCACTTAGGAGCACTCGGTGATGGTAGATTTTGCTCGATAGAAGTAAAAAGCGCTCAGGTGAGCAGATGGATGTCAAGGTTGACAAGGTAGCTGGTTTGCCCAGAAGAGCCTTCCTGCTTATTTATGGCTTGTGTAGGTTTACATGGGTCAGGACTTTTCCCATAGCAGTTATTTGGGGTAACGCTCCTGGCTGGTTAAGAGGTGCAAGATGACAAGGGATAGAACCACTGAGGCCTGCGGTCCGTCTCCCCCTTTCTCCGAGCTGTGTATTCTGCACAACGAGCCCTTCGTTTAGAGAGGAGCCAGCCAGGGCCCCGTCCTTCTGAGGAGCTCACGGAAGCAAGCTTCCCACTGCCCGTGGCTCACCCACCACCGGAGCCTTAGAAAGGGAGTTATTTGCGCATGTTCAAGACGGGCTGAGCCAGGCTGCTCTTGGGGGGTGGGGGGGCGTCGGCCGCTGACGTGCAGAGAAGTGTTTGCTCAGTTCGCTTCAGCACCGGCCCCCCACAAAATAAATAAGGCGTGTTGACCTTCTGTGTGGATGGCTAACCAGAGCAGGTGGCCCCAGATGAATTCCAGGTAAAGAAGCGGGAGAGAGAATGTCAGAAAGCAAGCAAGCTGCTGAGAGCGGCCTGAGCTGAGTCTGCAGGGCCCCGGGGCCTGTGTGTAGAATGTTCTGGGCACCATGAGGCTCTTCTTCTTAGCTCTCGGTGGCTGCCCCAGGTGATGGCAGCGGTAGGGGACTGCGGAGGCCGCGTGTGCCTGGGAGACGGGGTAGCTGACACAGTCCCCCAAAGTCAAGCTGAGCGGCCGAGGAAAAGAGGATTGGAGACACAGTGGTACCTCGAGATACGAGTGCCCTAACATACGAGATGTTTGAGATACGAGCCATCGAGCGAGCGATTTTCGCTTTGAAATACGAGCAACAGTTGAGATAGGAGTCATCGCGCGGGTCGGCCGGCTGCACACGACCCACCAGTTTACCGAGACTCGAGCGTCTCATAGTTTCCCACGCCTCAAGGTTACGGAACGAATGAAACTCGTATCTCGAGGTACCACTGTATATTGATAGAGCCAAGGAAGATTCCAGATGTATAGTTGTCCACAGACAGGTTGTGAGGAGGTGGATTTCGTCTCGGATTGATGTCCTATAGCCCTGATCCCTGGAACATCAACTTTCTGACACCCAAGGCCAAGACGAGGCCACCCTCTCCCCGGTGAACGAGAAGCCTCTGAGCTCAGACGTGGAGGCTGGATGCCTCCCCTGACCCCGCTGCCTCGCGCTGCCGCCTTCCCCAGGTGGTTTACCCTTTCAGGCTCAGTTTCCTCGTCTGTTTATACCATGGAGGTGGAGTCTGGGAGCCATGGACTCTGCATGCTGAAGGGAGCGTTAGGATTCTGGTACAATCTATTCGGTAGTTCAGGAACCTAAGGCTCAGAAGTGTCTTATTCCTAGTCATCGAGTTAATAAGGGGACCCATTCATTAACGATACTGATCCCTCTGTCCAGAGTGTCAGGGTGCTTATAGTTACCCCTCATCACCTTCTGAAGTATATATTCTTTTTTTTTTTAAATATATCTTATTGATTTTTTACAGAGAGGAAGGGAGAGGGACAGAGAGCTAGAAACATTGAGGAGAGAGAAACATCGATCAGCTGCCTCCTGCACACCCCCTACTGAGGATGTGCCCGCAACCCAGGTACATGCCCTTGACGGGAATCGAACCTGGGACCCTTCCGTCCATAGGCTGACGCTCTATCCACTGAGCCACGCCGGTTTCGGCTGAGATATATATTATTCAAGCCATGTGACAGATAAGGGAACTGGCTCGTCCCAGATCTCCAGCTACTGAGTAGGAGAGCCAGGATTCGGACTGTTCGTTTGATGTTCATCCTTCTGTATACAAGCTGCCTCAAGGACGCTCAGAAAAATATCAGCCCCCCAACACCCTGGGTCCCCCGTTTTAAGCTGGTCTCAACCTCGGCATGAGCAAGCGGTTAATTCTTGAGAGAGCGGGCAGGTTCTTCACCAGGGTGATAACGGGCCAGCCAGAATTCTAAGTAGGAACAGAAGTGTCATATTCATCTTGGCAGTGTAAGCAAGGTTTCAGTGAGATTTTAATTAAGACAATTCTGTATATCTGACAGTAGAAATAATCTGTTTAATCAAGGATGGAGCAGAACGCGTTAGGCGGGGACCCGCTACAGGAGATGGGGTGACAACTGCCTCTCTGGTCCACGGTGAGGTTTGACACTGGCTTTCCTGCCCTCTCCCTGGCCTCCCTTACTTAAAGGGCCAGGCGCACGGGAACAGCTGGAACACAGGTTTCCCGAGTAGCACCAGCCCCTCTCAGGGTCTTAGGGGAGAGCCCCTTCCTGAGTAAACGGAGACCTCCATTGAGGCATCAATGCCTCTTCTGGGTGAAGAAGAGACAGCCTCTAAAGCAGTGGTTCTCAACCTTCCTAATGCCGGGACCCTTTAAGACAGTTCCTCATGTGGTAGTGACCCCCAACCATAAAATTATTTTCTTGGCTACTTCCTAACAGTAATTTTGCTACGTAATGTAAATATCTGTGTTTTCTGATGGTCTTAGGCGACCCCTATGATGGGGTCGATGGACCCCCAAAAGGGTCGCGACCCACAGGTTGAGAACCGCTGCTCTAAGGTCTCGCCTGGGTGAGTGTAGGTTAAATCGAGTCTAGATGTGCAGCTGCACCAGCCAGCATTAGAGCAAGTCCTAATGAGCATCAGGTCAATGTCACGGTGGGGAGAATCACCAGGTGAGCTTCTGTGCAGCAGTTACACCAGCCCTACCCAGTAGGAAAAGAATGCGCTGATGTGGCTGGGAAAACTCATCCTGCTCCTCGTGTTCTGAAAAGAAACAGGTGGCAACCGAATATAATCCCGAATTGCTTCCTCCCCGCCCCAGCCTCACACACGAGAACCAACGGGCTAGTCTTAGAGCAGCGGTTCTCAACCTGTGGGTCGAGACCCCTTTGGGGGTCTAAGGACCCTTTCACAGGGGTCGCCTAAGACCACCGGAAAATGCAGATATTTACATCACGATGCATCACAGTGGCACAATTTCATGGTTGGGGGTCACCACCGCATGGTAAATGAATAAATCACTCTAAATCAGCGGTTCTCAACCTGTGGGTCGTGACCCCTCTGGAGGTCTTAGGAACTGTATGCAAGGGTCGCGGCCTTAGGAAGGTTGAGAACCGCTGTCTTAGAGCAGCACGGACACCTGCTCCAAGCGGAGACCGTGCTCACTCCTTGCACCGCGAGTGCCCGGCAGCCTGTGTGTAGAGGTGGACCATCTGCCTGCCTCCAGGTGTCACCCCTCCGAGGAGTCCCCGGATGAATGATTAACCACTAAGCAAAGCTGCGGGGAGCCGGGACTGGGTCTCGCTATAGTGCCTGTGTGTGATCCAGGGCATGCTTCCATGTGGACTTCGCCCCGTTTTGTTTGTCGTCCGGGCCCGGGACAGAGAGACAGACGCACCGCACAGGCGGTTTCAGTTACAAGTGACCCAAGCCTCTGCCCTCAGGGAACGCGCCGGGGAGATTGTTCTAGGAAAGTGGACTTTCCTATTTGGCTTCTCAACCGCACGGGTGTTTGGAGGGAATGAAATCACACGACTTTCGAAGGAACTGGGGAGTCTGGCCTGACGTGGGGAATATTTAAAGGGAACTTCCTTCGTGGTAAATAAATAAATCTCTCTAAATCAGCGGTTCTCCACCTGTGGGTCTCGACCCCTTTGGGGGTTGAATGACCCTTTCACAGGGGTCGCCTAAGACTATGGGAAAACACCTATTTCCATGGTCTTAGGAACCAACACACTGCTCCTCCGTGTAACAAAGTATAGCAATGTAGTTTACTGTTGTCCTATGAAGACTGTTGCCCATGCTACACCACGATTCAAGACAACATTTCATTTATTTGTAATTAGAAATAAATATTTCACAATATATAATTACATATTGTTTTTGTGATTAATCCCTATGCTTTAATGATGTTCAATTTGTAACAATGAAAATACATCCTGCCTATCAGATATTTACATGACAGTTCATAACAGTAGCAAAATGACAGTGATGAAGTAGCCACGGAAATAATTTTATGGTTGGGGGTCACCACCCCATGAGGAGCTGTCTTAAAGGGTCGCGCCTTAGGAAGGTTGAGAATCACTGCTCTAAATGGTAGTAAACTCTCAGGAGATTGGATTTACTGGCCACATGTACCCACCATGAAATTAACACACCCTGGAACTTAGGTGGGAAGGGATGTGGGAATTCATCTTGTTCTTTCTCGATGTGTGAATGAGGCCTCTGAGCTTAAAAGAAGGGCCAGTTGAAAAGGGAATCCCATGCACTGTTGGTGGGGATGCAGATGGATGCAACCTCTGTGGAAAGAGTATGGAAGAGCTTTAAAAGGTTAAAAATGGACCTGCCTTGCCAAAACTGGTTTGGCTCAGTGCATAGAGCGTCGGCCTGCAGACTGAAAGGTCCCAGGTTCGATTCCGGTCAAGGGCATGTATCTTGGTTGCGGGCACATCCCCAGTAGGGGGCGTGCAGGAGGCAGCTGATTGATGTTTCTCTCTCGTCGATGTTTCTAACTCTCTATCCCTCTCCCTTCCTCTCTGTAAAAAGTCAATAAAAATATCTAAATATATATACAAATGGACCTGCTTTACGGCCCAATGATTCCATTGCTGGGGACTTATGTGAAGAAGCCCAAAACACTAGTTCAAAAGGATCCGTGCACCGCTGTGTTCCTTGCAGCGCTGTTTACAATGGCCAAACCGTAGAAGCAACCCAGGTGCTCCTTTATTGATAAAAAGCCGTGCTACATAGATGCTATGGAATGCTACTTGGCCATAAAATAGAATGAAATCTCACCATTTGGGACAACATAATGGACCTAGAAGGTACTATGCTAAGTGAAGTGAGTTAGTGAGAGAAGAACAAATACCATCTGGTTTCACATCTAAGCAGTAGAGAGAGCAAAATGAATAAACAAACAAACTAGAAACAGACTCATAGCTACAGAGGACAGTCTCACGGTTGCCAGAGGGGTGAAAAAGGTGAAAGGATTAAAAAGGACAAATTGTTAGTCACAAAACGGTCAACGGGCTGTATACACAGCATGGGAATGTAGCCAGTGAGGCGGTAATAACCATGGACGGGGCAGGTGGGCATGATGGGGCTCAAGGAGCTACTTGTCGTTCCTTTGGTTTTTTGAACTCACCACGCTCTCCCCACCGCTGTGTGGGCAGCTAATGTGGGGAAGGAGAGAAAGATGCTGACTGTTCCCCTCAGGGCACATTATGCAGCTCTTGAGCTTTGCCTGCTCATTCGTCCTCATGAGCCGCATCACTAGGGAGACAGCAGAGGTCTCCCGCTGCTTTCCCATCCCCGGGAGCCAAACCACCTCGTTCCTCAGCGAGAGGCGGCCGTCTGTCCCGCCCCGGAGTGATCGGTTAGTTGCCTGTGATAGGATGAGCCTGTTTCTCAGGAGCCCGGTAAATGGAATAATGAAACCGCAGCTGACCCCAGACGCTCTCTCTGGAAATTGGCTGGTGCAAACGCAAGCACTTCATTTGGTTCTTCTCTCCCTGGATTGCCTATTAAACTAACATCATTAAAAAACGTTAAGGACTATTATGCCTCATTAGTGTGTTCCGGGCATGAGTCAGCGCCTCAGTGATACGCACCCAACACCCATCTCCCGGGACTCTCCCAACTGGCGCAGTCATGCAGGCCTCACGTTTTGAGTGAAACACCGGCTACCGTCGATGGTGAGCTGCAAGCTGTTTCTCCTGATTACCTGCTTTCTCTTTCCCTTTGCTGTTTATGACACTCGCAGTACCATCTCTCTGCATGGGAAGCTGTCCACTCTCTAGAACATTCCATCATGGACCGAGGGGGAAAAGATTTCCGGCAACCATAACATTGAACTCAAAGAGGCGCCGTGTGGCCAGCTAACGGCGGGGCTTCCACTCAGGCAGAGCCAGTGCTGCAGTTGGTTAAGGTTGACAATCATGAGTTGCTCTTTAGGCGGTCGAGCGCGTGTGTAGACAGTGGTGACATTCGGCAAGGTGTTCTCCGCAAGGGTTTTGTTTCTCGCAAAGGTTCTCCAGACTGGCCTGTGAGATCACGTGGCAGCATTTGAGGTTTCCCCAAGTTAGAAAGATATTGTCCAAAAATTCAGTGGATGATGCCGAAACCGGTTTGGCTCAGTGGATAGAGCGTCGGCCTGAGGACTGAGGGGTCCCAGGTTCCATTCCGGTCAAGGGCATGTACCTTGGTTGTGGACACGTCCCCAGTGGGGGGCGTGCAGGAGGCAGCTGATCGGTGTTTCTCTCTCATCGATGTTTCTAATTCTCCCTCTCCCTTCCTCTCTGTAAAAAAAAATCATTAAAATATATTTTTTTAAAAATTCAGTGGATGATGGTAGACTATGGGTCAGAAGTGCTGTGGCATGTTCAGTGTCCCTTCCACTGTTAATTAGCAACTCTAATAACAGTGGGAGAACTCACACAGCTGTGGGTCTCCATGGGAAATCTCTAGAAGGAAAATCCTGGAGAAACGTGAACTGTGTGTGGATGCAGGAAGAAGAGGGCAACAGAGGGGACTGCTACCTTTGGTTTGCATTCCTGGAGGCGGGTCATGGCCACAGTCTCTTCTCCCAAGAGCCTCTCTGCTTAAGGGGGCTTTAGCATCTGTGTCCCCGAATGAGAAAACAATGAACTCACTGAATTGAGTCCTTCCACTCTACTCTCTCTTCACAAAAAAAAACTGCACTTAATCAGGAAACGAGTGCTGACGTGCGGAGAACTGGATCCTGCAGATGGGTGTTATTAAACTTGTTAAGAGACGTGAAAGGACCCTCTCAGAAGAATAGCGCATTCTGAGTGGCATCTGTCTCCTTTCAGAAGCCTCCTCCAAGAAGCGCCTCTGAACTTGATAATTACACGAAATAATGACCAGTGATGATGAGCGCCCAACACTTCTTCTGCCCCCGGCCTGGCTGACACTGGTGCTGCCCGCCCATTGCTTTTCTTGCTGTGGCCTCGCCACCGGGAAGGTATGGCTCGCCCCTCTGTCAGACCAGTAGCCACACTCTCGTTCCTGGCCAATGAGTGCGCCACGGGGCCAGCCCGATTCGGTGTGACTCCGACCAATGCGAGCCCCGGTGGGATCACACCTTGTTAATAAGCACAATGGCCGGGGGACCCCGCTGGGAAAGTCGTGCGCAGAGGTCGGCTCGCTGTCGGACATTCAGTCACACAGCCCGCTAACCCGTCAGGACAAAAAATTTTCACTCCCCTGGAGCCGCGAAAATTGGCCACGTTAGCACTGAACTGAATACAGTGGTACCTCGAGATACGAGTGGCCTAACATACGAGATTTTTGAGATACGAGCCGTCGAGCGAGCGATTTTTGCTTTGAAATAGGAGCAACAGTTGAGATAGGAGTCATCGCGTGGATCGGCCGACTGCACACGACCCACCCGTTTACCGCCACTCGAGCGTCTCATAGTTTCCCACGCCTCAAGGTTACGGAACAAATTAAACTCGTATCTTGAGGTACCGCTATATGCTGATCATCACTTTTCCCCAAAGACATACTAAGCAAGAATGTATTTTAAACACCTGCTCTATCCCCCTGCTCTCAAAAACACTCTCCAGTCTGAATCAAAGAGGTGAGAGCTATAGGCCCTCGGAGGAAAACTGAACAGCAGCACAGAATGGCACGCCAGCTCCAGCTGTCTCAGATTGAGGAGGGTGGCAGGGGGTGTCTGAGGTCCCTGTGTGGCCACCCAGGCTGACATGGGCCCTCCCTGAGCCCTTCCAATGACAGGTCGTGATGTATCTGCTCTTCTGCACGTTGTCCCAGCAGCGTGGGCTGGAAGCTCCATACAGGCAGGGCTCCCAGCTCAGCTGTTACCACATCTGTCTCTTCCACCTGCAACCAGCAATCTGTAAAACACTGTCGCATGGATGCAGCTGTAGAGAGAACATCCACATTGAGAAGGTGGGCAATTGCCGAAACCGGTGTGGCTCAGTGGATAGAGCGTCGGCCTGGGGACCGAAAGGTCCCAGGTTCGATTCCAGTCAAGGGCATGTATTTTGGTTGGGGGCACATCCCCAGTGGGGGACGTGCAGGAGGCAGCTGATCGATGTCTCTCTCTCATCGATGTTTCTGGCTCTCTATCCCTCTCCTTTCCTCTCTGTAAAAAAATCAATAAAATATATTTTTAAAAAAAAGAAAGAAAAGGTGGGCAAACTTTTCCCACACGGGGATGTTGAGTGGCAGATTGAACAGGTGAGCCAAAAGCTTGGCCAATATAGCATTTCATTCTCGCCGCAAACATTTGCCAGTCTCTCACGGTGTGCGGCTACTGTGCGGGCATTCAGGGTACACAGATGGAGAAGCACCATTCCTGTGGGCAGAGGAGAGATCTGGAGACCAGCTGGAATGGCAGGGGTGGGAGGCAGAGGGCTGGGATTAGAAATGTGGGGAGGGGTGAGCTGTGAGGAGCAGAGGGCATCAGATGTGGAGGGCCCTGAGACCTTTGTCCTGAGGACAGTGAAACTGTCCTCGCAAGAGAATTTAAATGAGGGAAAGCCACCGAAACCGGTTTGGCTCAGTGGATAGAGCGTCGGCCTGCAGACTGAAGGGTCCCAGGTTCGATTCCTGTCAGGGGCATGTACCTTGGTTGCAGGCACATCCCCAGTAGTGGGTGTGCAGGAGGCAGCTGATCGATGTTTCTCTCTCATCGATGTTTCTGGCTCTCTATCCCTCTCCCTTTCTCTCTGTAAAAAATCAATAAAATGTATATTTAAATGAGATAAAGCCGAAAAGTCGTTGCAGAGGTCCCACAAGTTTCTATGACATCATTGTCGGAGCAGGGTTCATTACCGGCTGTACATACTTTAACAGCTGCTATCTCAGAACTCTTCAGAAAAGTGAGATACGTATTCACAGTCAGACTTCCCAGGGTTGGGTTATATTTGGACTTGCCTTGTTGAAGTTTTACTTAATCGCGATATGAATATTATGAACAGTGCTTCGTAATTGTTTTATAAATACAACTCCGTTCTTTCAACGTATTTTTTAAAAAGGCTTGGGTGTGTTGTTAAAATGTGGCTTTCCTATATTCCCAGACAAAAATCTTTCCTAGCAGATCTCATTTCTACTTCATAATACAGTTCAGCAGGATAAAGGGACTCAGTCAGACCACATTCAACAGAGAGGAAACTTAGCTAGAGTTCATCCGTTCCATGGACGTGCAGTCAGACAGTGTAATAACTAATGGCAGGATCTTCCCACCTTCTTTGCTGCGTTTCCCGGGAAACATACGGGAACATGCTGCATTTTGTGTGTGCAGCCAGGTTTTACCCATGTGCATGCTGGCTGCAAGGTGGTTTCTTCCTAGCTCACGAGCTACTCCCTCCAGGCTCCGCGGATAATGCGAACCCCAGCTAATGGCACTGATGCTGCCTCCTGGTGTGATTGAGGCGTTTACGACACCCAGGAGCCAGGCTTCTAAGGGAAAGTGGGAAACCAGGGAAGATCTCCGGGTAGAAATGCTCCTTAGCATCCTCTTTCGTGAAGGCCTGGTTTGCCACTGAGTGGCACCGTTTCAGAATCAAAAAGGTCAAACTTGGAACAATAGGAAGACAAATAATTGAAATAAAAAATAGGCAAAGGGTTCAAAGAGGCATGTCCTTAAAAAAAAATATATCCAGCCAAAACCGATTTGGGTCAGTGGATAGAGCGTCGGCCTGAGGACTGAAAGGTCCCAGGTTTGATTCCGGTCAAGGGCATGTATCCTGGTTGCGGGCACATCCCCAGTAGGGGGTGTGCAGGAGGCGGCTGATCGATGTCTCTCTCTCTCATCAGTGTTTCTAACTCTCTATTCCTCTCCCTTCCTCTCCGTAAAAAAAAAAAAAAATCAATAAAATATATATTAAAAAAATATCCGAATTGCCACTAAACACGGGAAAAGATGTTCAGTATCCTTACTTACTAGAGAAATACAAATATACCACCATGAGATACCATTCTCACCCCCTGATTGCTATAATGGAATGACAGGCAGTCACAAGAGGTGGTGAGGAGGTGAAGAATTTTGAGACCTCAGACTCGCTGATGGATGTATAAAATGGTGCAAGCACTTCAGAAGAGAGTGTGTGCTTCTCAAAAAGTTAAATATAAAGTGACCATATGACTTAGCAATTCCAATACTCAGCCTATACCCCCAAAGTTGAAAAAAACAATTTAAAAAGATACTTAAACAAATACATGAATATTCATAGCAGCATTATGCACACTATCCAAAAAAGAAGAACAACCCAAGGACAGGTAAATGGGTGAATAAAATATAATAACCCACTGGAATGTTCTTCAATCATAGAAAGGAATGAAGTATTGATACATACTGTGCTGTAGATGAATCTCGAAAACATGAAGCAAAGGGAAAGGATCCAATCACAAAAGATCACATATTGATGGTTCCTTTTATACCAAATGTCCAGAATAGGTAAATCCAGAGAGACAAAGAGTGGACTAATGGTTACCACGTTGCTGGAGGAAGGGGAGAATGGAAAGTGACTACTAACGATATAGTGTTTCTTTTTTTAACTTTTAAATTTTTTATTGTTTAAAATATTACATATATTAGAATGTATATCTCCTTTTTTTCTCCCATTGACCTTCCCCAGCCTCCCCTATTCCCTGTCACATGCCCTCATCCCACTCCCCAGTGTCTTGTGCCCATTGGTGTGCTTATATGCATGCATACAAGTCCTTTGGTTGATCTATTTCCCTCCCTCCCCAACACTCCCCAGCCTTCCCGCTGTAATTTGAAAGTCTGTTTGATGCTTTACTGCCTCTATATCTATCTTTTTATTTATCAGTTTATAATGTTCTTTATTATCCATAAATGAGTGAGATCATGTGGTATTTTTCTTTCATTTCCTGACTTATTTCACCTAGCATACTGGTTTCCAGGTCCATCCATGCTGCTGCAAATGGTAAGAATTCCTTCTTTTTTATAGCAGCGTAGAATTCCACTCCTCTGCTGACGGGCACCTAGGCTGTTTCCAAATCTTAGCTATGGTGGATTGTGCTGCCATGAACATAGGGGGGCATATATCCTTTCTGATTGGTGTTTCTAGTTTCCTGGGATATAATCCTAGAAGTGGGATTGCTGGGTCAAATGGGAGTTCCATTTTTAGTTTTTTGAGGAAACTCCATACTGTTCTCCACAGTGGCTGCACCAGTCTGCATTCCCACCAGCAGGGCACGAGGGTTCCTTTTTCTCTGCATCCTCACCAGCACTTGTCGATTGTTGATTTGTTGATGATAGCCATTCTGACAGGTAGGAGATGGTACTGCATTGTTGTTTTGATGTGCATCTCTCGGATAATTAGTGACTTTGAGCATGTTTTCATATGTCTCTTGGCCTTCCTTCTGTCTTCTTTCGAAAAGATTCTATTTCAGTCCATTGCCCATTTTTTTATTGGATCGTTTATCTTCCTTTTATTAAGTTGTATAAGTTGCCTCTAGATGTTGGAGATTAAACCTTTATCAGTGATAACATTTGCAAATATGTTCTCCCATACAGTGGGCTTTCTTGTTGTTTTGTTGATGGTTTCTTTTGCTGTGCAAAAGCTTTTTATTTTGATGTGGTCCCATTTGCTTATTTTCTCTTTAGCTTCCATTGCCCTAGGAGCAGTGTCAGTGAAGAAGTTCCTAAGCATATGTCTGAGATTTTCCTGCTTGTGGATTCCTCTAGTATTTTTATGGTTCCCCGTCTTATGTTTAAATCCTGTATCCATTGTGAGTTAATTTTTGTGTATGGTGTAAGTTGGTGATCTAGTTTCATTTTTTTTTTTTGCATGTACCTGGAGTTGAATACAAACTACAAAAAACAACTAATATCAAGTGAGGTGAGGAAGGACAGAAGCAAAACAAAAACAAAATAAACAATCTCACAAACAGGCATAAAAAATAATATAATCAAATATCAAGCAAACAACAAAAGGACAGAGAGAAAAACAATTGTTTGGATAGTGAAGACAGAGAAGAGAGAGGTGTGCATGGACCTTGGAGCAGAGGATTGGAAATTAGATATATAAATAGGGTGACATTTTAACAGGGTAAAAAGAAAGAATAGGGAAAATCTAAAGCAGGAAAAGGGTAAGAGAAACCGTACAACAAAAGGGGAAAAGTTAGGAAGAGAGTGATGGCATAACTGTAAAGTTGAGATACAGTAAAATGATGCTGAAGGGAAGATAAAAATAGAATGTAGAGCACTGATCCCAAAGTAAAATAAAGAGAAAATGAAATGACACTCTTTAAGAAAAGGTAATATAGTAGTAGTAATAATAATGATTGAAAATAAAAATGTAATAATTAAAAAGGTAAAACCAAGTGAGGAAAAAAGAAAAACATAGTTCCTTAAGTAAAAGATGAAAAAAAAAAAGTAAAAATAAAATGTGCAGTAGTGAAGGTCATTCACTGCCTCTACTGCTCTGTTTGGCACCCCTGTTTCCTAGTCAGGACAGTATTGCAGTTCCCTGCATTCCACTGCTCCTCAGTGTTGTAAGCCAGCCCTGCTTTTTAAGCAGGCAGTGTGTCTTAATTTCTTATACTCCTTTATTTGTGTTTACACAAGAGTCAATTTGTGATTCAACCCCTGGGTGGCAGTGTTTCTGGATTGACCTGCGGATCTATATGTCCCTTATAGCCAGTGTTTAGATCCTGCTTTCCCTGTGGCATTCAAACCAGTTTATGGTAGTGAATTGCCCCAAAGCTGGTCCCCTGATGGTTATTCCCCACTCTGCTCCCAGGTTCCAGAAAAACAACTGTCCCCTGCAGTCTCTTATGATGTCCCCAGTTGGGTGATCTATGTATTGGGCTTAGTAATCAGAAGCAAGGATTTGAAGGAAAAAGAAAAAAACAAACAAAAAAGAGCCAGTGTTAAGTGTGCGACCTCCAGGGTTGTGAGCAAGTCTATGCAGTCTTTTTTTTTCCCCTTGGGTCTAAGCAGCCGGCACACTTTTAAAAATTTTAGGCTGTCCTTTTGCATCAGATCAAAATGAGTTGCTTTTAAGAGTTCCTTTCAGTTAGCATCTCTGAGGACCCCCTTCCACATTCACGGGTCCCGCCAGCCCCAACAGCCACGGATTTTTCTAGGTTCAGACTTCCCCCAGTCCTCCAGCTTCTGTAGTGCAAGTGTTTCTCTCTCCTGCTGGGAGCAGAGACCTTACCTTCTCCCAGGTGAAATCTGACCTTTCTGTGGTGGAGTGTAGAGCTCCTCTGAATCTGCGTGTTTGTGCCAATTGGGCACCGGTGCTCTAGCGTTTGCAGCTGTTCGGGGGTGCCCCAGTTGTAGATTTTCAGGCTTCTAATAGCATCCATTTCCCCTTCAAGATGGTGCGGTCTTCACATTCCCTACAGGGTTTCTTTTGATGGTGATAAAAAGGTTCTGAAATTGACTACGGTGATAGATGTTCGACCTTGAAAACATATTGAAGAAAAACACTGAACTGTATATTTAAAAAGGTGACTTTTATGGTTTGTGAATTACTAGTTGATTTAACAAATTTTAAAGGACGTTAAAAGAAAGATTAAATTTGGAATTGTTGGTTATGTAATGACATTAGTCCTTGGTTTGAGGGAGAGCCATGAAAAAAGTTGCAACTTGCAAAAGTTAGAAGAAAAGATATGGGTGAATCAAAGAAGGTTGGGAGAGAATCTATAATAATAAAAGGCCAGGTGTCATGACCAGAATGACCAATCGACAAGTCGCTATGAGGTGCATTGACCACCTCTCAGTCCCTCCCCCCAGCCCACAGGCTCCAATCACTGGATGGCCAACAGTGAACCGTGGGAACCGGGCTGGGTGGCAGTGGACCTGGCTCTGATCACAAGCTAGGCCTAGGGACCCTCCACGTGCACGATTTCATGTGCTAGGCCTCTAGTTAGATGGTAAGGAGACAGTCCCCGAGAGACTACGTTGAAGTTTCTGAAAACAACCTCACAGTGGACATAGGGGCCAGGTGTACATGTGTGGGCATATGTGTATATTGGTTGTATATATGTTAGACCTTATATATCATAATATGTAAATATACATATATCCAAATGGGAAAATTCTCGAAGGATATACCACCAAACAGTAACAGAAATTATCTCTGTTTAGTAGGATTTCAGGTGATTTAAATTACTTTCTTCCTTTGCTCCTCAGCATTCTCTTACATTGTGTGCAATGTCCATATAATAGTTGAAGAAAAATAAGAAAGTAAGTGTGAGAGGAGTGGCTAGAGAAATTTTACTCTGATCAGACAAAGAAGGTAGTGGCCATTTTTGACGTCTCGCTAATAAATGATGTCATGTTTGGGGGGATTGTGTTCATAGCGGGAGAAAATCCTATTGGATGTGCGTCACTGGTAGAAAAGGTTGACATGACGCAGCCTCTGAAACGCTGATGCCTAGAAGATGGGTCCTCAGAAACACAAAAGCCTATTCCCTTCTTTGACAGGTTCTCCCTCAGATTGAAGCACCCACATGTCTATGCTACAGAAGTCATTAGAGTTCTGGGCCTACCGCAGCTCTATCTACTATCTGTCATCTTGCTGTTTTAATTGGACTTATGTCTACAAGGCACTTGACCCCTAAAAGTAACGAAAATACATTTGCTAAGTCACAGAATTCTCAAATCACTTAAGATTTTACCCCAGCCAGAACACATATATCACCTATCATTGACTGAGTCATGCCCTCCTTGCCTCTCCGAGCTTGCCGTCTAGTCAGACAGGAGCCAGGAAGACGCTACTCCAGGTAGGCCACGTCCCTCAGGCTGTGGGTGACCCGGGTGTGGCTCTAACCCATAATTTCCAGTCTGAGGCTGGAGGGCAGAGATGAGGCCCATCCCGGAGAGTTCTCAGGGCTAAAGTCAAGGTGGCTGGTTCCGAAACAGGTCATGGGAACCAGGGCCTGGTCAGACGATTAGAGACAAGACATGGAGCCTACACACAGTGGCTTGCATGTGGGCAGAGGAAAGAAGGTCCCTGGAAATCGAGGGGGGAGAGACGGAGGGGTGGCGGATGGGGCAAAATGGCACCATCTCCACGTCTGTGATCATGTCAGGCTAGACAGTGTTCACAGCAGTGGGGCTTGTAAGAGGGAAATGGGGCTGAAGCTGGTGTGGCTCAGTGGATAGAGCGTCGGCCTGCAGACTGAAAGGTCCCAGGTTCTATCCCGGTCAAGGGCATGTACATTGGTTGCGGGCGCATCCCCAGTAGGAGGTGTGCAGGAGGCAGCTGATCGATGTCTCTCTCTCATCGATGTTTCTGACTTTCTATCCCTCTCCCTTCCTCTCTGTGAAAAATCAATAAAATATGTTTTTAAAAAGAAAAGAGGGAAATGGGGAAAACACTAGCTGCCCATCAACAGAAACCAACAAGTTCATTGTGGGGCTTTCGACTGACCCAATGTTCAGCATGAAAAATTAATAAACCGGAGTGGCATGCTGTCACATAGACAGTGAAGAACAACAAAATCTACCCTGAAAGAGAGTGCACGCACGTGAACAGTCCTTTCTTTCTTTCTCAGTTTGTTTGTGAAGCATTAACTGGGCTGTCTTTTAATTAAATGAGACATGTCTTTTAAAGGGGTAAGAGGCAGACAGTTTTCAGTTGCCAAAAATGAGAGAGAAACTGGGAAGAATTTAACTTCTGAACCGGAAGGCCACTCCTGCCAGAGGCCTCTGAGGGAGGCAAGGTTCTGCCTTTCATTTCCCAGATTTTTCCCTTTAAGTGAAAGACCCCAGAGTTCAGGCCACTGCAGCTCAGGAATGACTGGGCCAGACCCCTGAGAACTAAGCTAAGAGGGTCCAGCAGACCTGCGCTGGCTTCTGCTCTTGGCCAGGACGAGTCTCCGTGGAGAGCAGGCTCAGGGCTGAAGAGGGGGAAAGGCAGCCGATGGATGGGTCCCGGGACCAAACTAACTCCATTGTCTCTGTCTGCCGTCCCACCTCCATGGTGCAGGGTCTCTGGATTGTAAGAGACTCACAGAAGTGAGCGCACCGTGGAACGGTGGTGAATGTTATCAGACAACACCTATGTGGGTGCCCCAGAAGAACGAGAGTTGGTGACTTAAATCACAGATGGGATGGAGAGAGCTGGAGAGAGGGATAGTAGAAGGTTAGAATAAGGACAAAAGTGGGGGAGGGATCGGGGGGGAGGGGGTTGGAAGTTTGGAGTCAAAGGGTAGAATAAGAAATGTTTTGTCAGCCAATTGGGGTCCAGGCTCATTTTTCTGGAGGCCATATTAAGCGCAATCTCAACAACAAACAAACAAAAGACAAAGAAAGGAGGAATAGAGAGAGAGATTCTAAATCTCACAGCAAAAATATCAGAAACTTTCTTCTGACCCACAAGGTTAAAGAAAAAGTGACTTTGTTACATTTTTCACCGAACCCTTCCCTGAACCGGAACACATTTCTGCTTAAACAAAAATATGAGCGCGTTCCTCCGAACAAATCGAGTTCCATCTGTCACCTGCCACCAGAGAAAGGACACGCGGTGATAAGAGTGGACCCCAAGGCCCCACCCTTCCCCAGGAGCTGCTCGTGTGAGGAGGGGGACTCCCCACTCACTCCAGGAACTGAGAGGAGCTGGGGCTGTCTCCCCAGGATAGAAACAGCCAGGTGAGCAGGACTTTGCCATAACCTCTCCCAGAGGAGTGAGTGGAGCACTCACCACCACAGGACAGCCAGGATGAGGGCTGGCACCTGCAGACCCCCTCCCTCTGAAGGATGAGGAGGGAACGGTGATACCTCAACTCCAGAGGGACAGCTGTAGACAAAGGGCCACCTTGAAGGAAGCCTTGACCTTCAGTCAGCCCAAGGTGACCTCAAAGGAAGGATGAGGAGGGAACGGTGATGCCTCAACTCCAGAGGGACAGCTGTAGACAAAGGGTCACCTTGAAGGAAGCCTTGACCTTCAGTCAGCCAAGGTGACCTCAGAGCAAGGGAGCAGACGCACTCCTGCACGCCCCCTTCCCTGGGCCTCCTGCCCAGGCTCCCTGGGGGCCGAGGTGGCTCCTCCCGGAAGTCAGAAGGCAGGAGAAGGTGCGGCTGCAATCCACATGGTCCCGCAGGAAGCAGGGTGGGGAAGAGTGGAGGGGAAAGGGACCCAGCCGCACAGCAGACCTCCCCCCAACCCAGCTCAGCCCCTCAGGTGGTGCTCAGGGGAGTGGAGATTGGACGTGTACCCCGCTTGGATCAGGGTAGTGGAGACTGGATGTGTACCCCGCTTGGATCATTGAAGGCGCTTCTGAGGTGCCAGATGCTAGAGTTTGAACATCACCCCTGTTCCCACAGGAGTTTCGGGGGCCATTCCTCTCCCGAGGAAGAGAGAAAGTAAGCCCCCTCTTCTAAGACCCTCCACTTTGCTTGCTCTGCCCACTCTCGTGGCAGCAATGCTTTAAAATACAGTGGCACCTCAAGATACGAGTGCCCTAACATACGAGATTTTGAGGTACGAGCCGTCGAGCGACCAGTTTTTGCTTTGAAGTACGAGCAACAGTTGAGATAGGAGTAATCGCGCGGATCGGCCGGCTGCATACGACCCACCAGTTTACCGCGACTCGAGTGTCTCATAGTTTCCCACACCTCAAGGTTATGGAACAAATTAAACTCGTATCTCGAGGTATCACTGTAATTAATAACTTCAATGATGAGCTGTCACAGTGGAGGGGCGAGGGGAGGAAACTGCCGAGAGACACAGGGACGAGGCAGAGGGAGCAGGGCCTGAGTCTGTGGGGGTCAGTGTGGGCAGAGCACACGGCCTTCCTGGTCTCCCCGTCTTTATGGGGGATGTGAAACCACCGCCCCGGCGGGTCGCTGAGACCGTCTTGGCTTTGCCTCTCTTTGATTCGAGAAGCATTGCGCTCTGAGGCTGCAGATCCGAGCTACAGCCCTCACAGGGCTGCGTGTGTGTTGACAAGCTCGGTGCTCCCACAGAGCCTCACACAGTAGGAATGCGGTGTAATTCACTGTCACGCAACCTCTGTGTCCCTGCTTATTTCAAAGAGAAACATATGTACATGCTTCTTTAAATCCTGGAGGGAAACTACGGGAAAGGCAGCCGGGAGCCCTGCCAGCTCCCTGTAAAGACGAAGTGGGCCGGTGACTGCAGGCTCTTGACTTTCGTGGTTTGTTTTGGAGCTGATCTGGGGACGCAGGTCAGCAGCGCACGCCCAGCGTTTTTCTTCATGCACATGACGCGCTGGGTGACAGCCATGCATGGCGTCCACAGGAGGCCGTGATGAGGTGCTGGCCGGGGCAGCTAACGTTCTGGAAAATTGGCTTTGAACAGTTGTGCCTGGCAAACTCAGACTATCCGTTTTCCACGAGACTTTGGAACAGGACGAGGGACAGGAGTGTTTTCAGACTCACAAGGGACCAACGCATCCCTTGCAAAACGATCCTCTGTGCGAGCTCCCCTTAAAGACTTCAGAATGTGCCGGCTCTGGCCGGACCTGCGTTAGCCAAGCCCGGAGGACGGTGGAGGCAGGCATTGGCCTAGATCAGCGGTTCTCAACCTTTCTAAGGCCGCGACCCTTTAAGACAGCTCCTCATGTGGTGGTGACCCCCAACCATAACATTATTTCCGTGGCTACTTCATCACTGTAATCTTGCTACTGTTATGAACTGTAATGGAAATATCTAATATGCAGGATGTATTTTCGTTGTTACAAATGGAACATCATTAAAGCATAGGGATTAATCACAAAAACAATATGTAATTGTATATTGTGAAATATTTATTTCTAATGACAAATAAATGAAATTTTGTCTTGAATCGTGGTGTAGCATGGGTAACAGTCTTCATAGGACAACAGTGAACTACATGGCTACACTTTGCTACACCGAGGAGCGGTGTGTTGGTTCCTAAGACCATGGGAAATAGGTGTTTTCCGATGGTCTTAGGCGACCCCGAAAGGGGTCAGGACCCACAGGTTGAGAAGCACTGGCCTAGATAATCCCATGGCAGCGCTGTCCCCTGGGAGAAGGGAAAGACGCTCCCTTGCCTCGTGAAGGCAGGAGGCTCACTGATGGGACAGGATGCAGGCCTCCGCTGCGACCTACACCACCATCGGGTGGAAGCAGAGTACTAGACGCCTTTCGGCCAGTGCCTTCCCTTTGCTTCTGTGGTTACGGCCGTGGCTTTAGAAGTCAAGTCCTGTGGCTGGAGAGCTGTGACTTAGGGATCAGGATGCCTCTTCAGGATGCAGTGCTGGATGCTTTTGTAGAGCGATGATCCTGTAGAAGTCCCTTCCCTGGCACTCATCTGTGGCCGTGAAGAATGGACATCCTAACCACACAGCCCATCTCTTTGTAGCCAGCGTCAGGCCTTTGTGAGAGCGGATAACCTTAGAACTTGGAATAAGCTCTTCAATAGGGGCAAGAAGAGGGAAGCCATGCTCTACGGGAGTTCAGTCACTTTCTAGGGCCACACAGGGAGCTGGCCACGAAGCCACTGTGCCGTGTTGCCTCCTGCTGGCTGTCAGGAATAGCAATAAATCCGTAGCCTCGGAAGCAAGATCTTCGTAGGGGTCAGCAAACAATTTTTGTCATGAGCCAGATTGTTTTGGGCTGTGCAGGCCATAGGGTCTCTGTCGCAATTCCCCAAATCTGGAATTACAGAGTGAGAGCAGCCACCAACAGTATGTAATGGAATTGAAATAGGCATGGCTGCATCCCAATAAAACTTTATTGATGAACAGTGGAATAGGAACTGCACGTGCTTTTAAATATCACAGAGTATTATGTCATTTTAGGTTTTTTTCAGCTATTGACAGTGTGAGGGCCATTCTTTGATGGCAGTGGGCAGATTGGGTTCACTCACTAACCACTGTGAGAGTAACACATAACAGCCCAGTCTATTCTTCATCCCGGGCAATGCCCATTCTTCTGGCTCCACCCCTAGAACCGTAGATCTCACTCACATTCCTCTACATGGGCTATCCTGTTAGACTGAAATGAGGTCGCCTTCACATTTCACCTCTAAAGTGACTAATTTCATCCAAGTTGTTGAAGGTATGACTAAAGTCACAGGGTTTACTCTAGAAAAGTACCAACAGGGTGAATTCATTCTGACACAAACTCACCTACAAGTACCATATATGTGGTTGGTGAGAGTTGGTGGCTTGGGTGGCAGTTAATAACGGGGCAAACAGGAATATAAACGTTGCATGTTGACATGGATTTAGTGGGGAATAGAGAAAGAGCCCCAAACTCCTTGCTAAGATCCCAGGCTGTGTGATCTGGCCCAGTCCTGGGACAGGCCTGGGTTGTTTGCTCACTTAACAGAACAGCCAAACATTCCCTTCAAAGTCAAGGGCCTTCTCTCCGGTTGACACCGTGTATCTGTGTCAGTGGGCTGGCCCTCTCGGATCACTCCAGTTTTATCTGGGTTGAGAACAAGAGGTGCAGATCTTTGTTTTTTCGGACTTGGATGAAGGCAGTAGGTCTGGGCTAAGGAAAAACTACATTTTATTCTTTTTCCTTTCTTGGCTGGCATGCACTTAGAAGAGAAGAGTGAACCATGACAGTTCCTGGAAGCCGAGAGAATTGCGCGATGCCAAAGCATTTCGTTGCACAGTAGTGCCTTTTGGCTGCAGCGTCCACAGAATCAAGGGCTATGGATGGGTCACTAAGACTATAATCCAGATGTTTCCATGCAGTGTGAGGGCCTGAGGACCACTAACTCAGGTTGCTCTTGCAATGTTATCAGTCATGATACCTCACTAGAATAAGTTATACTGGTATAACGTTGCCTGTTCAAATATGTATTGTTACCAAAACCTTTTTATTGCAAGAGACAGACACTTAAGCTGATCCAAACAAAATTAAATAATACATAAAAAACAAAAACCTAAAAAACGGTGGGTTGATCTTCAAACGTGATTATATCCCGTATTCAAGCAGCAGACATCATCTCTTCTTCCCTTTCATTCCATTGTCTCCGCTTTCATCTCTGTTGGCTTTGTGCTCTGACAAGAGCACATACAAGAAACAACCAATGAATGCATAAATAAGTGGAACAATCAATCAATGTTTCTCTCTCTCTCAAATCAATCAATAAGTAATAACAAAATTAACAACGACAACTAAATAGAGATGAGACTCAGAGTAGAAGCATGGGGGTTTGGGACCCGCAGACTCTTATGAGGAAAATGAGTGTTTGGATGAGTGAGAGCCCAAGATCCTGTCCAGTGAGGACACGCTGTGATCCTACCTTTTTAATCTGTATTCTGAGCTTACATTGCTTCTGGCATAAACAACCCCTAGGAGCCACCAAACTCTACTCTGTTAAGGAAAAAGGAATAAGTCCTCTCCCAAATAAGACATCTCGTCAACAAGGAAGTGGTTAGTCACACTGGAAATGGTGGCATTTATATTTCAGCCCCTTACCCTCCCTCCCCCAAAATCTGATGCCTTGCGTGGCAAGTCAAGAAGATAATTGTGTTGATTCAAACTTGGACTGCCAGTGAGTTCTGCTCCCCGACTCGTTAAGATGTACCTACTTCAGATCCACGAAATAGGTACATCTCAACCTATTGCTTCAGTTACATAAACCTCCATTTATGGAAGAACAAAGGAATTAATGACATTGGCTTTCTGAAGAAAGCTGGGTCAAAGCCATTTTAGATATAACTTCTTGTACACCAAAAATCTCAGCCAATATATCATTATCCCTGGATAATTGTATTTTTTTTCCCCATATTGTCTATCTGTGACACTGTGGTGACTGCATTTTATTTTAAGTTTTTGTTCCAGGCAGAGGACACCGAAGGCTCTCAATAGATATTTGTAGAATTAATAAATTAATGCGATTCCTGGAACTCAGGCAGAGAGGCAAATTTTCTCAAAACTCATAGGGACGATTGCTATTGCTCTCTTCCATAGTAAGTCTGGGGGAAGACTTGTCAGCTTCTGCAATAAAATATGTTCTCCTTCAAATCCAGAGATTTACAGTTTCCAGAGTTTAGCCCAAAGGCTGTGATTCAGAACAAGAGCTTTAAAGGACAATTCACAACAGACAAGAGACCGACAGCCATGAGAAGGGGAGGGGCTGGGGGTCTCAGAGGAAAAGGTTATGGGCTTAACCAGAACAGGTCGGTAGTCACAGAATACCCACAGAAACGTAGATTACAGCAGAGGGAACAGAGTCGATAATACTAGTGAGAACAGCAGTGTCATTGCATAACACGCAAACGGAGGAAGTGATTTGCAAGCCAATTATTCACACACACAGAGCCAGTGTTGCAGAGGAAAAATAAAAACATAAATAAGTGAGGAAAATATAGGAAGGACAGTGTAAGACTAAGTAGCTATGAGGTTAAAAATATGTTCTGAAGGCTGTCCAGGTCAAACAGCAGGTAAACAGAGGAGCCGTGATTTCATTCCAGGTCTTGCCCATACCGAGTCCCATTGCACTTGCCAGTACCTTCGCTTGCCCCTGTGAAACTGTGTGGCACTTGGCAAACGTGCACATTGCCCTAGCGTGTGGGTCCTTGTAGACTTCTCTCCGTCCTGTCTCATTGCTGAGGGTGAGGCCAGGATCCATGAAACGATCAGCTGTAGCGTTGACTTTGGCTTATAGTTGGTTCCTCACTCGGGGTTGGTTTGCTCCTTGGTTGCAGTATATACTTTGCCCTCTTTGCAAACTAACAGGAGACATTTTATACTCTCTCTAGGACACGTATCTCCCCACACATGATGAATAATAAAAAATTAGCCCCCAATGTTGAATTAAGAAGCTGTGAAGTAGACCTTATTCAGAAAATACACTCGTGCAATACTTGCCCTGGTGTGCATCCATAGTGTCCGTTCGTCCCTAGAGCTGTGGAGCCTTAAAATAAGGAGAATTATCAGTACTATTGCGAGGCACAATATTGGCAGTTTTCTCCTCTGCTTCTCCATTCTGGTATTCGTGTCATACTTCTACTCGCCAATGTAATGTGATGTGAGCCCCTAAGTTCTCGCGGTTTTTGTTAAAATGGTATTTTTGCTAGTCATCTGAAGGGGACGAGCAATATTTACTCAGGAAGTCAATATTTACCCAACTTGCATGGCAGTATCGGAAACTCACATCGAACACAGCGATGGCTTAGATGCCAGCTGTTTCTAAATATCAACCAATCACCCACGATATGAGCGCTCCAGTTTCCCCACCCCGTTTTCTCATCTGTAAATGGTTAAATGTACCGTTTGTTTTCCTGAGGCCCAGAAGGATACGGTTATTTTCAGAACACATCTCGCCTGGAGGAAACTATGGAAATTGCTGTGCGCCAGTAAATTCCGCTCAATAACCTTGCGTCTGTGAATGAGGTACCGGGATGTGGCTTCTCACTAAGCAAGATGGACCACGCGGACGAAGCCTGTGTGACTTCCCCAGGATGGTGGCACTATATCCGGCGCTGTTACTAAAAATCGGAACTTACTATTTTCCATCTCGCTTTGTTATGCTCACCAATTCTGTGGGTCAGGAAACTAGATGCAGCGTAACGGTTGATGTCTTGTATCTGCTGTGCAACGTGTGGGGACTCAGCTGGGAACGCTCAGATGGCTCCGGGGTTAAAATCATCTGGAAGCTTCCTCCCTCCCATGTGTGGTGCCTGCCTGGGATGACTCACATGAGCTGGGACTCTTGACAAGAGCACTGACATGTGAACTCTCTGTTCAGCTTGCTGCCTGGATTCTGAGAAGGAGCAAGCAGAGCGCAAGCGTTCCAACAGAGTGATGCTCCAAGACAACTTCCTGGCTCTGCCTGATCTTGTCTCAGCTGTCACTTCTGCCCCTCCCCCACCCCCACCCCAGATCCAAGGGGAGAGGAAACCAAGTCCACCTCTTGCCGGGGTTACTGTGACTTCACCCTGAAGAAGAAGAGCATGATGGATGGGCGATGGATACACCGTCTTGATCATTGTGGCCCGCACCTTCTGCCATGCATTGGCTTTCAACAACAAGGGGATATTTGTGTGTATTTTTAAATATACCTTTATTGATTTCAGAGAGGAAGGGAGAAGGAGAAAGAGATAGAAACATCCATGATGAGAGAGAATCATTGATTGGCTGCCTCCTGCACGTCCCCCACTGGGGATCGAGCCTGCAAACCCAGGCATGTGCCCTTGGCCAGAATCGAACCCGGGACCCTTCAGTCCACAGGCTGACGCTCTATCCACTGAGCCAACCCGGCTAGGGCAAGGGGATATAGTTCTTGCTCAGACAAGTCTGCTTTGCATCCAGAAAATTCTCCAGAGCAGGGTCCTCCTGTTGGCCGAGCAATGCAGGCTGCTGTTTCAACTCCTGCTTCCTCAGCGGCTGCTGTCGGGGCAGAGTGACATCCATGATCGTGTACCAGCCACCACCTGGAAGGGACACAGTCACTTTACTCACATTTCATGGCTCACGTGGCCAGACCTACACTCAGTGGCACAAGCAAGTGTGACCTTTCCGTGTGCCCAGAAAGAAAAGAGAGCTAGACAGGTTGGCAAATGGCAATAATTTATCCCAGCCTCCCAGATACTGGCCGAGTGGTGACACCCTGTAATTCCTCTCAGTGCTGATCTGAACTCCGTCCCATCAGCTCATTCATTCTATCATCCATCTGGCAGTGTTTGAGGTGCCTACTATGGGGGACACATCGGACATAGCTTGTTCCTGGAGCGATTCAACGGCCCCCAAAAGGCATATACAGTGGTACCTCGAGATACGAGTTTAATTCGTTCCATAACCTTGAGGCGTGGGACACTATGAGACGCTCGAGTCGAGGTAAACTGGTGGGTCGTGTGCAGCCGGCCGATCCGCGCGATTTTTCCTATCTCAAATGTTGCTCGTATTTCAAAACAAAAATCACTCGCTCATTGGCTCGGATCTCAAAAATCTCATATGTTAGGGCACTCGTATCTCGAGGTACCACTGTAATTTTACTCCAGCAAACCAATGGAAAGCTGTCTTGCTTTGTCGTTGGCTCCTGTGAGCGAGTGGGGGAGTGTCTTTCTCAGAGTCCACATGATCCTATCCCCTCAACGCGTCTAAAATAACACTTTTTTCTATCCTAACTTCCCACGGTCATTGATTTTTCTCGTTTTCATACCCTACTGTCCATCAAAACCGTTTTCCTTTCACCATTCATCATCTCTCTTCTCCTCTGGAGGCCTTCATTTCAAGACAGCCTTTTGAGGATGCAGCTCTCTTTCCAGAAAACCCAGATGGTGTCTGTTCCTCGGACATGGCCGTAGCAATAAATCTATGATATACTAGTGCTAAACGGCTCTGATCCCATTTCAAGTTATCACGCATCGTTAGTCTGACAGTGTGATTCCATTTGCTGTTGCTCGAAAGGACATTTAGATATCGAGGCTGCAAACCCTTGATGGTCTGGCCAGGAGGTTCTTATTTTGCAAAAGCAGAGCTCATAGATATATTTCGGACAACGAAAGGAACAAAAACCCAGCAGGAGCTCTGTTTGGAGCCAGCTCGTTTTTTGGCCTTTGATTAGAAAATTGTGTTTCTGATGGAAAACTGTAGACCAGTCCTCACTCCCCGCGGAGAAAGAATGAAGAGGAAGAAATGAGCTCTGTGTTAGACTGAAGCCAGGATATTGTGTGTTTGGATGGGCCGCTGCTGGCCTGGGTTAGTTTGGGTGGGTCGAAAATCAGTCTGACCCTTAGCTTTTCCATGCATCAAATTATACTAAAGTTTCCAAATTATTGGGCACATAGGGGGAGTCCCTATTTCAAGCCAAATATAGAAAATATAAACAATGGAAATCACTAGAGGTACACATGAAAACGTTTTTAGAATCTTTCAGTGGTTCTCAACCTTCCTAATGCCACATCCCTTTAATGCAGTTCCTCATGTTGTGGTTAACGAAAATAATTTTATGGTTGGGGGGTTACCACAACATGAGGAACTGCATTAAAGGGACGTGACATTAGGAAGGTTGAGAACCACTGCTTCAAATGATACTTAAAGTGTGGATGGCAAAATGATAAATCAGGATTGCTAAAGCTTTTCAGCAGAGACCCCCTCACTTTTGAAATGTACCCACAATTGAACCCTTGTCAGAAATTGTGTAAGAAACTTAGTGGTCTGCTGGTCTCTTCCAGTATCTTATGTGTACACCAGCTGAAAACTGGATATTTATGAGATCATTATCATAGGTTTCCATTTGCAAAAACTCTAATGCTTCATTGGGTCTTCCAAACTAGGTCAACCAGTTAGCCCTCAGATGTAGCAGGTTGTATTTGGCTGAGCCAAACGGAATAAACAGATATTATCAAAACAGATGCAAACAAAACTAACAATAGGTATTCTGATGGTAACTTGACCTTTTAAT
>PVJN01029183.1:0-26628 GCA_004026805.1 Lasiurus borealis | reverse complement strand
ATTTTCCTAGGCAATGGGTTGTAATGGCTCATGAAGATGGAGCGGTTCTCCGCGAGGCAGCAACACGTCATCACTGAATACAGTGAGAGCAGGCACATGGAGGGTTTCTTCAGCAGGCTTATATGTCGGAGCTGAGGGATGCATCTCATGACAGGGCTGATCCATGGCATGACCCAGGACACGACCCATGGCCTTGTAAGGTCAGGAAAGACTAAAGATAGGGAGGATAAGGACTAGATCAGGAGACAAGAAAGAGGGGGACTCTTGTCCAGCAAATTGCACTTTAGCATCCTGACAGCAATGTGTGTGTGTGTGTGTGTGTGTGTTCAAGGTGCAGGCAGGTTGGCAGAGGTAACAGGGAAGGAGGAGGTGTTCTGAGAAGGTAAGTCTTAGCTGAAGCTCTCCTAGCCCAACTACAGATTTTGTCCCAGTACTATGCAACATGACTGGAAAGAGACAAACCTGGACCTCATTAGCTCTGTGGGAACCTCTTTCCACGTCCCGCATGGTTCAGGGTTCCCGGTTCAGGGTTCGAGTTCTGAAGGAGACCGTTCACAAACGAAATGAGAGACTAGAAAACATTAATTTGGCGATATTGGGGGGCCAGGAGGGAGCCTTCCTCTAGTGGAAAGGACTGCCATTGCTCTGGCCTTTTTCTCCCTTTTATTAAGATTTTGGGACACACCCCTAGCCTTTAGGCAGGAAATAACAAAAACAGAAATTAACATGAAACAAACAGGTAGAGGTTGCTTCAGCCAACAATGTTTCAACTAAACAGTGAGTGACCTTTCAGAGCAGTTAAGGTTGACCAGCCTTCTGGCCTCCTGTTTACATCCATTTAGTGAGAACAATGTTTGGTTTCCGGCATCTCCCCCGTTTTTCTTTCCTCTAAAAAATCATGCATCTGCAGACTAGAAATAAATATTAAGAACAAAAAATAAGACAAGCAACAATGGCTATGCTATTGTTGAATAAGTCTATAGTATCTTTCTTTCTGTACCAACAGTCCTTTGAGTCCCAGTTTCAATGTCTAACAGTTTTTTGGGTGTACATGTTAGCAATGATATTTCAGTTCTGGATGGTGGACAAATGATGGTGATGCAGGTCTGACCCTCTCTGGTTTGGTCCTGGGCAACCTGGATTGATGCACAGCTGCTGATTGTTAGGATGGCAAGGTGTCGTCAGCATCTTCCACCTCTGGACTGTTTCTCCTTTCGTCTTCATAGCTGGAGCATTCTCTGTTGTAGGAATTCACATGGTCTTGGAGCTGTTTTTCTGAAAATATATAAACATTCTCAATCGAAAGTCAGTAAAGGAATTTTTTCTATAAATTTGACTTTGGATCCTTTTTATTTTTGCTGAAATGATTTTCCTTTGGCTTATTTTAATACTATGTATGTTTTTCATGGGTGTCTTGCTGTTAGGTAAAAAAATTTTTCTAGATGTAATTTGCTTACAGGATACTTTTCCTTATATAATAATTTACTTACAGGATACTTTTCCTTACATAATACTACTGTATTATCCCCCCTTTTTTGATTTAATTATGAGGAGGCTTTTGGAAAATTTTTATAATGCAAATATGACTGCTTTATGTTTAGTGCATGTTAAGTAATTGTACATGCAATACATTACCAATAGAAATTTAGTTAATACTTTAGGAATAACTTTTTTCCAGTACAATTAAATTTTCTTGAATATCCACCTATTTCAATTAACCAATTAAATTAATTTGAAAATTTAACTACTATTTTATTGTCAAATTTAATATTCTAACAACAATCTTAGTTTTATCCTGTAAATATTAGTGGAAAGGATTATTTGCATTCTTGAGTAGGCCCTGAGCATTCCTGGTGTTAAGTTGGATTTAGAATATAGGGCAGCTGTCAGCCAAGTCTGTCCGTTGCTGGGTCCCAATCTGAGCTGCACCAAATCTTTGTCTGTCATTTGTGTCTCGAACGGAGCTGGGCCAAGTCTCTGTCTTGTTACCTGGGTCCCGATCAGAGCTGGGCGTGGGAAGTGAAGCAGCCATGGGGCAGGAGACCTTCCTCAGAAGGGGCGAAGGTTCAAGCCCCTGCAATGTTGGGGGGGGGTGAGGATCTGTGCCTCATCTCTGTTGTCCCCAAGTTTTCTCCTGATGGCCCCTCTGCGACTGTGCCTGTCTTAGGTTGTACCTTCCCTGAGGAATCTTACCCGTCTCTGGCTAACCAGCCATCCTCCGGGGCCAAGCAGGTGGATGTGAGGTTCAGTTCCGTCTCCTTGGTAGCCAATGCCCTTGTGGCCTCCACACCCAGTACCTGCCTTGGGATCCCCTCGCCTGCTGGCAGGGTCCCAGCACTGATCACATATCTTGGGGAACCTAGGTTCCTTCTCTAGGCAGGGCCCAGCTCACACCACTGGGTGAGAGACAGATCCATGGTACCAGCCACCATGAGGCTTCAACCTCAGCATGAACAGAAAGCTCAGGCGACAGCTGTGGGAGGGTCCCTCTTGGCAAAAGGAGCAAGAAACGCCAATATAGAATGCCTAAGTGCCTTCTCACTGCCTTAATTCCTTTTATGTTATTTTTAAAATTGCTACCAAATATTCAGAGAATTAGATTGTAGGTTTGTTTGGGATATTTGTCAAAAAATTATAATGACATTGTAGAATAATATTATGTAAGGATATTCTTTGTTCTAGGCCATGGCAATTCAATTTCAAACTGGCTATCAATTTATTTTTGTATAGACAAGGTCTTAGTTACTTTATTAGAATACTTAATCAAATTGCTTACAAAAACATTGGCTCTTTATTTAGCTCAGTCCCACCCTGACCTCCACTTTGCCCAACCACTAAAAATAACCTTTACTTACACATTTGACATATACCCTTGATGCCTAACAAGAATAAAAAGAAGGAACAGCCATATAAAGAGTGTTCAGGCACTTGATTTAAAACCAGTATTTGAAGATATTGCCTATTATATTGTCCATTCCTCCTAGGATTTGATTCTGGGGGGAATTTTTTTCTCCTGTAAAATAATGGTAGTTTTTTTTGTGGTTATATCTATAATTATACCTATATCTAGTTATATAAATATAGATATATACACATGGGTACATATTTTTTGCCCTGGTTGGGAGAAACTTATATAATTTTTTTTCAATAATAAAAAAAGTAACGCTAAATATATATTCATTAAATAAAATTTAGGAAATAGAGAAAAACAGGGGAAAACAAAACAGCCAGAATTATACCCCTTAAAACAATCTCCGAAGAACATTTTAGAGTATTTTAAAAATGTTTTTATTTGTTGATTGATTGCAGAGAAAGAAAAAGGGAGAGGGCTAGAGAAATAGAGACATCAATGAGAGAGAAACATTGATTGGCTGCCTCCTGCAGGCCCCCGAGTGCCCCCTGCTGGGATCAAGAGTGTTTTTAATGGTCTTTGTATTATGTACTATTCATCTTTGTAAAATAGAAGTAACCACATATATGTTCACATTTGAATCTTATTTTTTCCAAGGTAAATTTAACCTTTAACTATATAGCTAACTTAATTTTTCAATACTAGCAAATTTGCTCTCTTTTCTGTTTCATTCATTTTCTGGTTTTATTTGAACAAGTGTATTTTATTTGCAACTTTTACTCTAAATCACCACTATGTCCTTACTAAAAATTAAATAGTTGGTCCTCTCATGTGGAGGATGGCCCTGGGTGTCCAGCATCATTGGAGGGGTCTGTGGGAACATCCAGCCCAGGCCGGGCTCAGGAGATGGGGTGTCTGCAGGAGATGGGGCCCCAGGAAAGTGTGAGCCAGGTGCCATCCTCCTCACTGAAGCAGGAATTCCCATGGAGAGAGAATCTGTAGGGATGTGGGATTGGGAAGGGGAGTGGACGATACAGCAGGTCCTGAGGACAGCTGAGAAGTGTAAAGGTGCACTGGAAAGCACATGGCCTTTTCTGTCTCAGGCAAGCTGTGGTATTTGGGCAAGTCACTTTACCCCTCTGAACTTCAGTTTCCTCATTTAAAATGTGGGTCAGCAGAGTGGAAAAAACTTTGCATTGAGTCTTGAAAAAGTACTCCCACAGTAATAGTGCCCAATTGTTCATAGGTGAAAGGTTGATCTCTACATTTACTAACAAAGCTTAAAAGTAAGCCCGAAGCCCTAATTTATTTGGCTCAGTGGATAGAGCATCAGCCTGTGGACTGAAGGTTCCTGGGTACAATTCCAGGCTCAATCCCCATCAAGGGCACATGCCCGGTTTGCGGGATTGATATCCAGTAGGAGGATGTGCAAGAGGCAGCTAATCAATGATTCTCTTTCATTGATATTTCTTTCCCTCTCCCGTACTCTTTGAGATCAATTATATATATATAATAAGCCTGAAAAAACCAAGAAAATTCCAATAAAACCTGCATCCACATCCTCTTTATCCAATCATGTACTGAGGGACACTTCCATTGCCTGTGATACATAGATACAATGGAATACTACTCAGTCACAAGAAAAGATGAAACAACTGCCACTTGGGACAACTTGGATGGATCTTGAGAATATCTTGCTAAGTGAAATAAGTCAGAGATAAAGAGCTAAGAACCATATGATTTCACTCATGTGGAATATAAAACTGAAAGTGACAAATGAACAAACAAAAACTCATAAACATAGACAACAGTACAGTGGTTACCAGAGGGGTTGGGGTGAGGTAGTAAAGGGTGTAGGGGCTCAAATATACGGTCATGTAAGGAGATTTGACTTTAGGTGTATTCACAATGCAGATGATGTATTATAGAATTGTACACTTGAAAATATTTTATTAACCAATGTCATGCCAATAAATTTAATTAAAAAACGGTATCTAAAGACAAACTCCAACAAAATGTAAAGGAGTAAAAATAAACTTAAAAATCTATAAACCTAAAAGAAGAAAATAAAATAACACAACCCTCATAACACAACCTTTGCAAACTTGGCATGAGAAGTCAATGAAATAATACGTGTGAAGTGCCTGGTATACAGAATATGTAACAAAAACCCAGCCATCGCTGTAATTGCATCTGGGAGTTGTGGTAGGCGGTGCAGCTGACAGTTTGAATATTTGAAGGTCAATTAAAGAGATCTGGGAATGTTTCAAAGATGAAATGCCATTAAGACTATTTCTCTCATACATCACTTGAACAGGGGGATGAGAGGGTGGCTGTGTCAGCAGAAAGTGAACTTCAAAGTGAAACTCACTGAGATGTACAGGGCTTCCCTGGGCTTTGTGCAGACTCACAGGAAGGTGGAGAGTAAAGAAGGGTTGGGGACACCCTTATTATCTGGGATGAGATCAGCCTTGAGCAGAGGAGAGTTCTCTGTCAGTGACTTGGATACGGACCCCCTCCCCACCCATATAACTCAGTTTTCACTTTCAACCCTCTTTTTCTGGGGCCTCCACGGTGCTGGTGACATTGCTCAGCGCATCTAGCGTTAGCTCTTCCCACTCATCACTTCCTTGATCCAGTCCACATAATTGAGCACTTTGGTGTAGAAGCCGTACCCTTTGCCACACCCAATGCCCCAGGATACGATGCCCGTGGCCACCCAGTGATGGGCATGGTCATCCCACACTACATAGACGCTACCACTGTCCCCCTGGCAGACGCTCTGCTGCTGTGTCTTATCCCCGACACAGAACATGTTATCAGAAAACACCTCAGTCCTCTGTTTCTCTTGAAGCCAGGCCTTGCAGGCCTCCCTCGGGGCAACAGGCAGCCTTGAGTATTTCAACTCGGTAGTTAGCCAGCCCATGTGCACACCAAAACCACTGACATAGCCCATCAGACCATTGCGGTAGAGGGTCTCCTTGTCGGGCAGACAGACCGGGAGGAGGTGGGGGCCAAGGGGGACACGGTGCTGGAGTTCCAGGAGGGCAATGTCCCCATTGAAGTTGTAGGACTCGTTCTGACGGTAGTCTGGGTGCACAACCACACGGCGCACGGGGTGGTTGCCCATTTTCATCATCTCATCTATGCCTGTGTGGCCCAGGAACACGTCCACATTCCTCTTCCTCCCGAGAAAGACGCTGTCCTTGGGATAGATGGTGTGGGCGGCCGTGAGGATCCATCTGTCGCCCAGCAGGGCCCCACCCCCACGGCCATAGATAATGGTGAAGGCTTGCCAGGGGAAGTTGCCCAGCTTCGCTTTGGAAGAACCTTGGGCCTCTTTGTTCTGGGCGATGGGGATGACTGGTTGTCCACAGACTGGGAGAGAGGGGAGGTGAGGGTTAGAAACCAGCATGCATCAAGCCGCAATGATTAAAGACCTACTTCTGTGTGAAGTGCTCTTCCTCCTGCCCCCTTAGCCATATTAGGCTACTTTTTAAGACCCTTAGTGCGACCACCCTGAGCAAACTCATGTAGCAAGCAGAGTTTGCCTTCAGTGCCTCTTGCCTCTGTTTTCTGTGTAATTTCTTCACTTAAAAAATGTTTCTGTTGATTTTAGAGGGAGAAATGGAGGGACAGAAGAAGGAGGGAGAGAGACAGAAAGAGAGAGAGAGAAACAGTAATGTGAGAGAGAAACATTGATTGGCTGCCTTCTGTACGCCTCCCATTAGGGGCATGCAGAATCCAACTGGTGACCCTTTGGTGCACAGGATGGTTTAACTAACTGAGCCACACTGCCCATGGCCATTTCCTCATTTTTTTACATCTCTCACTACTACTCCTCTCCAAGCCACTCTAAAGCCCTCCTTCAGGTTGTCCCTAGAGCTTTTTGTGGACCAGGAGTAAAATCTGAAATATTTATTCAAATGGGTGAGAAAGGCAATGATTTGACTAAAAAAAAAAAAAAAAGGGTTTCAAAATGGTAGGCTTGAATCCTCATATATTGCTGATGAGAATTTAAAATGGTGCAATCATTGTGGAAAACCATTTGGCAATACCTCACAAAGTTAAATATAGAGTTATGATAGGAGCAAGCAATTCTGCTCATAGGTATATACTCAAGAGAACTGAAAACATACATTCAAACAGAAACTTGTACGTGAAACCTCATAGCAGCATTTATACTAATAAAAAGGTAATATGCTAATTAGACCAGACATATTCCATATGTGCTTCTGAACAAAACCACGGTGGTAGGGACTGAGGCATAGGTGGTTGGGGTGATCAGGACAGTAGGGGAGAGCAGTTAGGGGTGATCAGGCTGGCAGGAGAGGGCAGTCAGGGCAATTAGGCCAGCAGAAAAGGGAAGTTAGGGGGTGATAAGCCAGCAGGGAAGGCAGTTAGGGAGTGATCAGGCCAGTAGGCAAAGGGAGTTAGGAGAGATCAGGCTGGCAGGCAGAGGTAGTTAGGGGCATCAGGTTGGCAGGCAGAGGCGGTTAGGGGCAATCAGGCAGGCAGACAAGTGAGCAGGTAGGAGCCAGTGGTCCTGGATTGCCAAAGGGATGTCCAACTGCTGGTTTAGGCTAGATACCACAGGGATAGAGCCTAAAAAGGCAGTCAGACATCCCCCAATGGGTCCCAGATTGGAGATGGTACAGGCTAGGCTGAGGGACTCCCCTCCTGTGCATGAATTTCATGCACCAGGCCTCTAGTTGTCTATAAAGGGCAAAAAGTGGAAACAATCCAAATGTCCATCAGCTAATGAATGGATAAACAAAATGTGGTTTTGGAATTCTATTCACTCATGAAAGGAATGAAGTATGGATACAAGCTACAATGTGGATGAATCTTGACGTTATGCTAAATGAAAGAAACCACACACAAAAGGTCACATATTGTATGATTCCATTGATATGAAATATTCAGAATAGGCAAGTCCTTAGAGACAGAAAACAGATTAGTGGTTACCAGAGGATGGGGAAGGGGAGAGTTGGAAGGGCACTGGGCTTCTTTTTGGGATGATGGGAATGTTTTGGGTTTGGTGGTAATGGTTGCGCAGCCTTGCAAATACACTAAAAATTACTAAATTGTACACTTTAAATTGGTGAATTTCACATTATGTGAATTTTATTTCAGTAAAACAAACAAATGAACAGACAAAAATGGTGGACTTTCTGGTCCTGTAGGATCTAAGAAGGGAGATGTTTTGGGGACAGAGAGCCTGTCGGTGTATTCCTAAAGCATACCATACCAAGAGAGGTTTTCTCTTATTACAACTCTGTCCCTCTGTCTCCTTCACTTTTCCATCTGATTAACTTCCTTCATGCTTTTGCTTTCTTAGTTATCTCTTTTAAAAAATATATTTTTTATTGATTTCAGAGAGGAAGAGAGAGGGAGAGATATATAGATAAGAGAGAATCATTGATAAGAGAGAATCATTTATCACTGTCTCCTGTACGCCCCAACACTGGGGATAGAGCCTGCAACCTGGGTTCAACCTGGGCATGTGCCCTGACAGGAATCGAACCATGACCTCCTGGTTCTTAGGTTGATACTCAAACACTGAGCCACACTGGCTGGGCTCGGTTATCTCTTGATCTTTAGAGAATACGGGACAAGCTTCTTGCCTCTTCTTTTCTGGACCTTCTTGGTTTCCCTCTTCTTCCTCCCGTTCTGCCTTTATTTCCTCTTTCTATTTGAAGGGTTTCCTCTAACCCCTGTATCCTGGTCCACAGGCCCCTGTTTGGAAAGTGGCCATAGTCACAGCACTGGCAGGCAGGTCACTACTCACCAGGCACACAGTGAGGAGTTTCCTCCCTGTCCAGTGTCTCTTTCCCGGGGCTCTGGGCTCTGCAGGTGAGTGTCTCTGAGGAGTGAAGTGAGATGAGGCTCAGAACTGGGAGGTGGGGCTAAAAAAGTAGGTGCCACAGGCCCCTTGGAGGGAGGAAGGCCGATAGAAGCTGGTTCCCCAGCAAGTGGGGACTCACCTGCTGGTACCGCCTGATAATAGGGCTCCTGGCAGTGGCTCTGGATCTTGGAGGAGTTGTCTCCAGGTGTGTGTGTGGCCTCAGAGTCACCACTAATCTGGCTGATGGGCTGACTATGGTTCATACCTATAGGGAAAAAGTGGTCATTAGGACCTAAAACAGAATTGCAAACTGGCACCCCAGAGAGTGATCTGGCCCATGGCCATATTTAGTTTGACTTGTACAGTGTTTTTTTTTTGTTTTCTTTTTAAACATTTGAACTATTTTTCACTGATCAGATGGTCAATGCTAAAAAACAAATAACTAGGATATGGGGGAACAGGCATTTTGAGAGATGATTAGTGGGAGTGTAGGAGGGAAATTTAGCAATACCAAAATTAAAAATTCATTTTTTCACCTAGCATTTCCATTTTTAAGAATTTACCCTTATATGTGTGCTCCAAGATGTATATATAAGATATCCATAGCAGTACTGTCTGTGGCAGCAAAATATTTACCAGTGGAAGACTGATTAAACACATTATCACACATCGATTAAAGGAATACTACGTATATGGCCATTAAAAATAATTAGGCAACACTAGCCAATGTATATGGGATGATCTTTAAGATATATCACTGAGTGAAAAATGCCAAATTTAAAACATTGTGAATAGTATGCATACAACACACACACACACACACACACACACACACACACACACACAATTATATTTGAATGGCATAGCATGTCTTTGGAAGAATACCCAGGAAATGGAGAACAAAGTTATTTCTGGACAAGATAGCCAAGGACTAAGGGCCAGAGATCAGAGAAAGACTTACTCTTTACCATATATTTTTAAATAACTTTATAGTGTGCATATATTATCTTCCAAAAAATTCTGAGTTACCAATTGAAAAACAATTGGTAACCTTTGGCTTCTCTTGAAAAACAACAACAACAAGATGAACTGCAAGTTCTGGGCCAGTAAATAGTCGTCGAAACAACTGTTGAGCAATGGCTGCCCTTTAACTGGCAGCTCATCAGCAGGGTCCTGCAGGAGGCAGGGAAGGTGTGGGCCTAGGTATTCCTGAGCCCCCAGTGTCAATAGTCACTCAAGTTTCCGCTTGTAGCTTCAAGATACCAGGGCCATGGCTATGGGCAGAGAGTACACCCCCGGAGGGACACTCACTCACGGCTTGGTAGAGGACCAGGAAGCCCTTGTGATGTCCAGTTGTCCTGTCCTCAGAGGAGGCCAGCGCCTGGAAAGTCAGCCGCAAACTGTTCCCCGAGGACACAAACTCCTTCTGACCTGGAGGGCTGCCCAGCGGAGAGCCCACTTGGTCAGAGAACCGGCTTGGACCCATCCCACTGGCTGTGATCTGAAAGGAGAGGGGGACAGGCAGATGTGGGGTGAATCTGCAACATAAGGGGTCACAGGGTCACATCATGGGCATGGGCTTCATCCCCATCCAGGAGGTCTGCACACTTCTGGGGCTGAGGAGCTGTTCTCTGTGGAGCTTTGCTCAGGTAGCTTCCCGTTCCATTAGTGACTCCCCAGTTTGTTCCAGACATGACCAGAAACCTTGCATATTTCTTTAGCCTGCTATAATGATCTCATAAAGTCTACCATATTTATCTTCTTTCAAGAAGCTCCTGGGAACAGAGTCAATAACAGCATAACAGCTATGTTTGGTGACAGATGGTTACTAGGCTTATTGTGGTGGTCATTTTGTAAGGTATATTAATATCGAGTCAACATATTGAACTCCTGAAACTAACGTAATACTTTATGTCAATTATAATTAAAAATAAATCAATAAAAAAGAAGTTCATTGGACACCCTAGGGTTCTCCCAATAGCCCACTGGATTGTAAGTTCCAAGAAGGCAGGAAGTACATTATTCTGCTGACCACTGAATCCCTGATGCTCAACATGGTGCCTATAGCACCATGGCTTTGAATCAATGAGGATGCAGACACAAGTCCCTTCCGTCCGCTTTCTCCAGCCCCATCACCTTCCTCTTCTCTGAGTACCTTCCTGTGGGCCAACATCTGTGATGCAATAAGACCCTCTGCAAACACTTCACTGGGGTTGCTAGTCTTTGCTGTTCTCCTTCTTTTGGAGTGTCCCTCCTCTTACCCCATGAAATGTAAATAAAGCCCCACAAGGCGTGGGAATCTAACGACACAAGTGTACACAGTATGGACACTCTGGCTATTGTTTAACTTACAGGCTCTTTAAGCAGCTTGTCCCTGTGTCAAACTCTTTTGACTGCCTCAAGCCTGCTCAAATTTCTTTCGGGGCGTTCCCCAGCCCAACGCAGGGTGCTTTGGAAGGAGTTCCCTTGACTCATGCTTCATGCTTAGTCTCTCTTCTGGGCACATGGCTCAATGCTCAGCTCATTTTATTTATTTTTTTAAATTTTATTCCTAATTTCATATTGACCCACATCCTGTGTTCTTGCTAGTTCTTCATTGGCTCTTTCTGCCAAAATCTCAGATTCCTTTAAGAGGCTCTCCAGCAGATCTCACTGGGATCACATTAACTGGGTAAAAGTTGGCATGATGAAAACTTCTCAGTCATCCCAAATGCCTTGCTTGGGCACATTCCAATACTGTTCTTCTCCTCAGAGCAACAACAAACTTAAGCCCCATATTTAAGAGGCCCATTAGCTCTTGGGGAAGAAGCCCTTTGCTCTCTGAAACTGTCCTTTACTGGTCTAATTGGTTGTCAAACCCTTCAGCTTTCTTTTTAGCTTCCTCACAAGTTGTTGGCTAAATAGAATCACTTAGGAGTCTAACTGGCGAAGTAGAATGAACACATAGCTGTGAGTCCTAAGACTTTGCTCCTAACTCCCTGTGTGACATGGGCAGTTGCTCAACCCCTTCAGATATTAGTTTCCCGTCCTGTAAAGTGGACTATGAGGCCTCTTGCACCATGTCCTATGGCAGCTTTCCAGTATGTCCCTGAAGAGCAGTGGTGAAGATGACACGAAATACCTGCTCACTCAAAATTCACTGTGCTCTGTGTCCTACAGGTATGGTGAGTTTGGGTTCCATTTATCCTTCCATTTATTTCTTTAAGAGTTATTATGCTCTATGTGCAAGACACTATGCTAAGTGCGGGGATACAGACATGAATAAAACATGGTTCTGCTACCTTGGAGCCCATATTGCACTTAAGGTGTGTGTGTGTGTGTGTGTGTGTGTGTGTGTGTGTGTGTGGCAGCAGAGAGGAGAAAAGAATTCTATTCCTGACCTTGAATTTCCTCAATGACAAGGGAAGACTCAGTCTGGGCTTAAAATGGCCCATGACTAAGAACAAAGCTCATGGTAGGTGTGCAATAGAATAGGTTGAATTGAATATAGTCTTGGCTTCTGGTGAAATCTGAAGCTTTAAACACGCATTTATCTCAAATCCCATTAATATGACAGCAAAGGGATGAAATGGTATGCATGATTAAGGACAAAGCAGTGAGAGATGAGAGCAGAGGAGCGATGCCAGTCACATCTTGAAAGGTGGAATGGGGACCCAAAAGGGACAGCCTGACTCTGCAGAGGTGGAAGCCAACACAAAGCAAGGAGGTTCTCATCGCAGTCATTGGGATCAACAGACACCCCTGAAGATGGGGATGAGGCAGATGTTAATAGGAGCCGATGTAGGGAGACCTCAGGATTCTGGATCCCTTTGCCCACCTTATGCATCCGGATAGCTTTCTGGCTCACCCTGACAGGAGACCTGAGCACGAGTCAGAGACCTGGACTTGGAAGCCCCTTGGACACTTGATAGAGGGAGTGAGGCCAGAAATGAAAACAGAAGGGTTCGGTGAAGGGCTACATATAAAACAGCGAGATGCGACTGCTTGTTTACCAGAAGGCTGGCGACTCTGATCAGGAGACCAGAGGATTCCTCTCTGAGCCTGGCTGTCCTCAGAGAGTACCTCTGTATACTGACATTGGGAGTCCCCCACAGGCGTCTAAGTTACCTTGTTGATAACCCTGTTTTCAAACTTGCTTCACAAATTTCAGCTATCACACACAGAGCATCCAAAATCATTCTAGTGCTTCATTCTTAAATATGAATGGACAGCCAAGGATTATCAAACGTTGTAGGAGAGATGAAAAGCAGAGACTAAAACAAATGAAGGGTAAAAAAAGAACTTGGATGCAGCAGAGATAATACAGGGACTAGAAGAAACATTTAAAAAATAATTCTATCACAGGGAAAAGAGTATTGTCTAGTAAACAGGAACAGTATTCTATAAAAAGGCACATTCAGAAAATAAGAATGAGGCTTTAGACATGAAAACATGTCAACAGAAAATAAACCATTAGAGTTGGTATTCAAAAGGAGGAAATCTCCCAGAAAGTGGAACAAAAAGACAAGCAGATGGAAAACACCACAGAATGAACAGCGAGACTAGAGAATCAGTCCAGGACATACAGCAGCTAATGTACAGAAGTCCCAGAAATAAAAAATAAAGCGAGTAGACATGTGGAAGTAATTTAAGAAATAATACAAGAACATTCCTATAATTGAAGGACTAAAAAAAAAAATGATTCTCTAGATTCAGAGAACTCTGTACAACTAGTAAAAAAGCACATCAGGGCATATCATAATGAAAGTTCCGAATACTGGTGATAAAGAAAATAACCCAAAAGCTCTAGAGAGAAAAAAACGAAGGACCAGAAATCAATGCTGTCACACTTAACACGAGAGCCAGAAGACAGTGCCATCAAATTTCTGAGAGAAAATGACTTCCAACCCAGGATGCAACCCGGTTAAACAATCCATCAACTGTGAGGGCAGAACAAAGACATTGAGGGTTATGTAAGAGCCTCTGAAATGTACTCCCACATACCTTTTCCGGAGGAGAAAGGGCTCCTACAAAAATGAGGGAGCAAACCAGGAAAGGAATGGTGATGGGATTCAGTTCAAACACAGGTCAGGCAAAGGGAATCTCCAGCATGAGGGAGAAGGGGACTCCCAGAAAGTGGTTAGGCTTAGAGAGCAAAGAATTCAGACTGAAGGAATAAATCATCAAGAGATCTGCAGGCGGGTGTCACCAATAAATAAAGAGGAGCCGGAGACTGACATTTGTACGTGAATGCGCTGAGAAGAGATTTACTCTCCTGGCTAAGAGTTTGGGGAGGTGCATAACACAGAACTAAGCAAACCAAAGACCAGAACAAAAACCAACAAAACATTCCAAAGAACTCCGTGTAATTATCGCCTCCTGGGAAACCAAAGTTGGAGAAAAAACACACAAACCCAAACCTATAATTATTGGCTCAGATCTGAATGTTTTAAAATTATAATAATATAAACAATGACTGTAGATTTAATAAAAATGAGTATTGGTAAACTGGGAGGATGGAGGCGGGGAAATGTAGGTGGTGATGTTGTGAGAGAGAGCTAGTCCTGTCGTAGAAAGTTAGTGGGTAATATTACTAGACGGACGTGAGCAGAGCAAGGCCAGGCACAGAAACTCACCAGAGCAGAAAGCTCCGGCTGCCTCGCCAGAGGGAAAACTGGGAGAACGAGACCCTCACCCCTAGGTAACCCATCCTCCGCTAGCATATCACTGCTCATGCGGTTTGGACCCCTGATCCTTCATATGGATGGTCAAGTGGTGTAGACCTCTGGACCTTTTCCTCCTTGAAGATAACATCCAGGCCTCAGTGGTATTTCAGTTCCAGGCCCAGAAAAGCAGCAAAACCTGACAAGTGACGCTGTGGCTGCCTCAGGACAAGCTACAGTTGACTAGTGATCCTCCCTGCCCTGGCACTGACCAATCAGGAGAGCACACCTAGAAAACTGATGAATATTCTATGAGGACTCTGCCCTGAGACCTCCCCTAAGATTTCCACCCGCAAGAGAGAGAAATAAATATGCTTAGGACAAAGGACCCAGGGCACACTCTCCCCCAGGGCGCTCGCCAGGACTATTCCCTCCCCCCTCCTTTTTTCTAAGGGACCCGAGGAGACTTGTAACCAGAGGAGCAATGGGCAGCGGGAGCTCGCCCCAGACTAACCCCCGAACCTGTCTCCTGGAACCCCTTTTTTCTGAATTCCCAGTGAGCCAAAGCAGTCCAGCCACGGCTTTCCTGTTGCTTCTTCTAGAGCAGTGGTTCTCAACCTTCCTAATGCCGCAACCCTTTAATACAGTTCTTTATGTTGTGGTGACCCCAACCATAAAATTACTTTTGTTGCTACTTCATAACTGTAATTTGCTACTGTTATGAATCTTAATGTAAATATCTGTATTTTCTGATGGTCTTAGGAGACCCTGCTAGCTGTTCTCGACCCACAGGTTGAGAACCGCTGTTCTAGAGCCTTCCTTGCTTCACTGATCTAAGGTTATTTATTTATTTTTAAAAATATATTTTATTGATTTTTTACAGAGAGGAAGGGAGAGGGATAGAGAGTTAGAAACACCGATGAGAGAGAAACATAGATCAGCTGCCTCCTGCACACCTCCTACTGGGGATGTGCCCGCAACCAAGGTACATGCCCTTGACCAGAATCAAACCCGGGACCCTTCGTTTTGCAGGCTGATGCTCTATCCACTGAGCTAAACTGGTTAGGGCCCTAAGGTTATTTTTGCTGCCATCATGGACCCAATACCTGTTGGCTCAGGGTTGTGTAGCCTTTCTTTTGAATATCTCCAACTCCTATCCCCTTTTCCTTAACTAAATTAAAATTCATTTATTCACTGCCTGAGATGGCTATTTAGCCTGCCCGTGCAACACCAAATTTTACCCTTTCAAATGTGTTTTAAAAAAACACGAACAAAAACAGAATAAGCATGTTATTGGTACAGATGAAAATACTGTAACTACCAGAGGAAACAGCTACATGAATTGTAACTAATTGCCCCCCCCCCCCCCCCCCCGGAGAGTACAATGGAGATGAGGAGTAGACTGGAGACAGCTGTTTCTCATTCTGTGCCTTGTAGTACTCTGGTTAAAAATCAACAACTCTGTGCATGTATTATTTTGATGGAAATACAACTTAAACCAAAAGATAACATGAGGTACTGTTTTTAAAGTGTCCTTATTCGGATAATGCCCTAATCAGAAGAACTTTTGCCACTGCTCCTCTAAGGTAGATGTAATCACCAAATCTGTTGTTATTCATGCCAGCGTTTCTCAACCTGTGGGTCGCGACCCCTTTGGGGGTCAAACGAGCCTTTCACAGGGGTCACCTAAAACCATCGGAAAATGTAGCAATGTAGTTTACTGTTATTATATTAAGACTGTTACCCATGCTACACCATGCTTCAAGACAACATTTCATTTATTTGTAATTAGAAATAAACATTTCACAATATCTACTTGTGATTATCACTATGCTTTAATTATGTTCAATTTGTAACAATGAAAATACATCCCGCATATCAAATATTTACATTACGACTCATAACAGTAGCAAAATTACAGTTACGAGGTAGCAACAAAAATAATTTTATGGTTGGGGGTCACCACAACATGAGGAACTGTATTAAAGGGTCGTGGCATTAGGAAGGTTGAGAACCACTGATTCATGCCCAGCTTCCTGTCCTGACAGAGCAAGTATTCAGGTGTGCTTAATGACTGCCGTGTGAGTCCTTACTCTTTATTCCAGGGATTGGCAATATTTATGTATTCCCTTGGGGCCAAGATGGTAGCAGAGCCAGCGACAGGGCTGCTGGCTGAGGCTGTCCACCTGAGCAGACCCTGGCCTCCCAGGCAAGCCTGCCTGTGCCCCTGACTTGGGCTCCTCATCCATCCCCTGAGATTCAGGGCACTGCCACCTCCCACTGTTCCCCTGGGCTCCGGGCCAGGAAGACCCTCCCCAGGCCCCCTCCAGGACCCCAGCTCACGGTGACAGAGTCCGGCTCACAGTCCTGGGACAGCTCCACCTCCGAGTCCTGCAAGATAAGCTTCACAGCAAAGCCCTCCGGGGCCTCGATGACAGTGGTGCTCGCTTGGCCTTGGAGGTATGGCTCTGGGTACCCTGGGGAGGTCAGCTGCTGGGGGAGCTGCTGGGCCAAGAGCACGGAGCCCTGCGTGGGACCAGCCTGGAGGACGCCCCAGAGAAGCAGCCACCACCTGTGAGGGGTGGAGGGCAAGTAGAGGCCTGTGGAGTCATGAAGAGTCAGGGTAGGCGATGCCAAGGGACTGAGGGACTGGCAAAGGCATTAGCAGCTGTGGCCTCAGCCCTGAGGCCTGGCACCTCTGCCTGCTGCCTCATCGCCCCTCTCTGCCCCACTTCCTTCAGCCTCCTAGGCAGCCTGAGCTGCACAGTGAGTTTCCCGCCATGGCTTATCTCCCTGGGGAGTCTCACACAGAGTTGGGGGCTACTTTCTGCTTCAGCAGGTCCCACCCTCACCCTGAGATCTGAGGGAGACGTGGTGGTACAAGGGAGGGACAGGTAAATGTTAGTTTCCTGGCTCAGAGTACTGGGTTTAACACCCTCAGGAAAGACTGCTAGAAGCTACGGGCAATTTCTAAGTCCTCTCTGCATTAAGTCTCTCTCTCTCTCTCCATTTCTCTCTCTCTCTCTCTCTCTCTCTCTCTCTCTCTCTCCATTCCTCCCTCCCTCTGTGTGTGTGTGTGTGTGTGTGTGTGTGTGTGTGTGTGTGTGTTTGTGTGTACATACACCCCCGGGGTCCCACCCCATCCTTTTCCTCTTCTCCAGGCTTCTCCAGGCTTCTCCAGGGTTCTCCAGGGGCACACTCACATCATACATGCGCAGCTCGTGGAGTTGGGGCTTCCCCAGAGATAATTCTCCACCTCTGAGACCAGGCATCTGGAACGGGCCATTTGGGACCTTGGAGAGGACTTGGCCCAGGTTAGGGAACAAGAGGTGGGGCTGGAGAGGGCCCTGAGGCGGAGGAGGGAGCAGTTACTGGAAGTGGGTTGAGTAATTCTTTGGTTCCTTTTTCTAATTCTCTGGGTTGAGCGCCACCTACTGTCTAACTTGGGGATAGCTCACCCTCACCACTTAAGGGGAAAAAAAACTCTAATAAAACGACGTGGGCTTCAGAGATCAGGTGTGGGAGCGCCCTGACTCTGGACTCTCTTGGACTATCTGTACAAACTAGTAAATAGTGGCATGGTTCCTTGTGAGTTATGGCTGTTGCCTTTAATCGGTCCTATCTTTCCCTCCCTGACTTTCCACTCATTTATGTAACCAGCCTACCTTATTGTCGAAATTGAAGTTGGTGATTCGTGAACTTGAGCTTCTCCCCCAAGCAAGTCTGGGGCCCTCACTTATGTAATCTTTTGCTCACAACCCCTGGAGGTATGTAGCTGACCTCCCCAGGTTACCCAGAGCCATATCTCCAGGGGTTGTGAGCAAAAGATTACATAAGTGCATGTCATAGCGACTGGTTGTTCTGCTGTTCAAGCCTGGAAGCTGCTTGTCCACCAGGGTCAAGTTGGCACAGGGCTGGTATTAGGCCTCGACTTCAGCTTCTTTAGGCAGATCCTGGGCACAGAGGCCACGCTCCCTAGGAGACACTCACCCATGGCTTAATCTGGGGCCAGAAAGTCCTGGTGGAGGCCAGTGGTCCTGTCCTCAAAGAAGGCAGGTGTGTGGAAGGTCAGCAGCAGCCCCTACAACCAGGATGTGATCTGAAAGGGCAGGGATGGTGGTGGTGGGGGCGGGAATGGGCAGGTAGGTATGGAGGATTCTGCAACATTGGTGGTCACAGGGTCATATCCTGGGGGGACTCCAGCCTCATTCAGAAGTTCTGCACTCCTCTGGGGCTCAGAACCATACCTCGTGGTGGCTCAGTCCAATAGTTTTACTCACCCTTTGTCCCCCCATTCTTTGGGCCACAAAGACAGCCATATGCCAAGAATGGCTCCTCACCTCCTCTAGTCCTACTCTAGCTCTCAGTCCAGTTCTTTCAGGAGACTCTCTGGGAACCCTTAGGGGGCATTCCCAAGCAATCTGCTAGGCCTGGGCTCACACCACCAATGTCTAATAGAGCTCTGAGCCCCTATACAGGGTCAGGAAAGGTGAGTGGTTGAATCTTGCAAGTATGGCTAGAAAGTCTCACAGCTGGCTTCTTCCTTTCTTCCTCTCTACACGAACCCTCCAATCCTCCTCTATTCAGCTCTACTATTGCTTTAATATTTTTTTCTGCTATCACTCTTTGGACCTGACTTTTCCTTCTTTCTCCATCCCCACAGAATACTCCTGCTTGCCCCCAACAAACACATATGGTTGTAACTCACCTATCTAATAACAGGGGGAAAAAATTAAAGATACAAAATACACTGAAAAACGGTACACTTCTGTATGTTTTTAATCCTGTAACAGTAATAAGGAGCTTCTTCCGGGCTCTCTCCAAATGACCAGGTTCCTTCCCAAGGGACAGCTTGGGGGGCAATCCCTGTCACCCCCATTCCATGAAGTAATATCTACTCCCTCACAATAACATGGTGTGTATGTTCCCTTCCTTCTTGTGACTTTATTTGTCCCTCACCTCCCTTTTCCCCCTTTCTCCAGGCCTTGGTGCTCTCACTTTTATCTTCCTAACTTCAGCTCTGACAACGTCCTCTCTTCTGAGCATCTTATAGCTCCATCTTCCTGGGGAGCCTCTGACTTGAGAAGAAAGTTTCCTATTGGGCTTAGAAATTTTTATTGTCGGCTTGGCCGACCGGTGTTGCTCAGTGGTTTGGCGTTGACCTGTGGGCCAGGAGGTCATGGTTCAATTCCTGGTTGGTCCATATGCCTGGGCTGTGGGCTTGTGTGCAGGAGGTGGCCGATCAATGATTCTCTCTGATCACTGATGTTTCTCTCTCTGCCTCTCCCTTCCTCTCTCTGAAATCAATTCAAAAATATATTTTAAAAGAAGAATTTTTATTGTTGTCCAAGTAACAGGGGCCCAGTAGAGATGAGAACCCCATGATCAGAGCCTCTGTCTTCCTTATGATTACCCCAGGGAAGGGGTGCTGCAGGCCACAGACAAATTCCAAATCCTGAGGTAACTGAACTCAGGGTTTTACTGCTTCTCTCTCTTTTCTTTTCCTTTTAAATTTATTTTTCAATTACAGTTGACATACAATATTATATTAGTTCCAGGTATACAACATAGTGATTAGACATTTAGATATTTGTATACCTTATAAAGTGATCCCCCAATAAGTTTAGTACCCATCGGACACTATAGTGATTACAATATTATTAATTGTACTAGAGGCCTGGTGCATGAAATTCACGCATGGGTAGGGGCCCTATGCCTGGCTGGCCAGCAGGGATGATCTGTGAGGAGGCCAGCTGGGCAATCAAGTGGGAGGGGAAGGCCCCGCTGGCACCTGGCTTGGCTGGCCTAGTGCCACCTACTTGCCAGCTTCTCCCCTTGCTGCCGCTGCTGGGGGCCTGTGGGCTGTGGGCAGCTCCTGCATTGAGCATGTGCCCCCTGGTGGTCAGTGCACATCATAGCGACTGGTTGTTCTGTTGTTTGGTCAATTTGCATATTAGGGTTTTATTATACAGGTTTCCATATGCTATATTTTATATCCCTTTGACCATTTTTATAATTGTCAATTTATACTTCGTTTGCCTTTTTTGTCCATCCCCTCCACCTCCTCTCCCATCTGGCAACCATCAGTTTGTTCTTTGCTCCTCTCTTTCCTTTTCCAGCTCTTCCCATAGGCTGGTTTCTATCTTACTTGGTAGATTACTGAGCATGAATTCTCCAGTTAATTCAAATAATTGCAGAATCTTAAACTCTCTGATAAGAAATCAAACAGAGTAATGGGATTTTATCTTTATGCTTGAAAGGAGGAAAAGAGAATCCCAAAGATAGTCTTCTAGTCTAATGGATAAACAATAATCTCACAAGTATTTATGCTTTCCTTCTTTCTCCATCCCCACAGAAAGCTCCTGCTTGCCTTTAACAAACACATATGGCTGTAACTCAACTATTTAATAACAGGGGGAAAATTAAAAAGTTAATTAATTTTTTATGAGTAATAAGTTATCAATGATGAATCAGAATTGCAGACTTTTAACATTTATAGACTACATACTCATAAAACAATCATTTTTGAAGTCTGAATGTCTTTAAAGATTCCTTTGTGTAAATTATACTCCAAAGATGACATAAATATAACATGGAACAGGATTATGTATGCACCAGTGAGATGAAATGTTTTTGGTTCTCCATTTTATCAGAATCAATTGTATGAGCAGAGTCATGTCTGATTTTCTGCAAAGCCAGGCTAAGAGGAAGTACATTCTGTCCTCATCTTGCTCAGGTTTATTTTGTTAGCATTTGTGAGACTTGCTGTTTAAAATCAAGCACCAGAATTTCATTTCAGAGGATTTAGAGGGAAGAAAGGGCAGGTCGGAGGAGCTTAAAATGCACAAAAGAAAATAAAAAGTTAAGTGTAAATATTGGACACATTAGATCTTTCATTTACCATTGTGAGTCAGGTCCCCTCACTCCAGGCTAAGGGAGAGGGCTTGGCCCTGAGAAGGCAGTGGAGAAAGCTCTGGGGAGAAGCAGAGAATTACTGGAAATACAGTACTTATCAACACGACTTTAAATCTCTAGAGTAGACTCCACTGTGGTCTGGCGTAGGGATGGCCGAAATATTGGAGCTGATTTTTACCCAACTGAGGCTTGATATTTCTGAGACTAGGAAAACCTCTTCACCACCAACAATTAGACTTAACTGAAGAAAAGCTAAAGAAAGTTCTCTGGGGATCATGCCCGCTGCCTAGTTTTTGTTTTGAAATTCTCTTCCTCAAAGCCTCTATTTCCATTTCTTTATGCTCTTGGTTTTCTACCTCTGCCTTTCTTTTGAAGGCCAGGGGCTCTGGAGGGAAGAGCGAAGGCCATGTGGCAGCACTAGGACCCGGCCTCATTAATATGAGGTGGGGGAGAAAGGAAGCCTTTGGTGAAGGCAGTAGAATTCACTTCCATGGACTCCTCAATTTCTGGTCTGCACTGTTTTTCCTTGCCCTGAGTTGGAAACCTGGAGGTTGAGCCAGTGTTTGAGGTCCTGCCTTCTCATTAGATGTCAGAGAAGGTAAGGTGGCTGGCTGTGGACGGCTTGGTCCATGGTGCTTAGAAGTCCAGGTTGGGCCACTTCTTGTCAATTGAGGGAGGAGGAAAGTGAAACCCCAGAAGAGAGAGCTTTCTGTTGACATCTGCAAGAAAAAACTTGGACCTGCTGGAACAGCCAGCCTGTAACCCAGAGGGGCCATAGCATGTGTCCACAGGGATCTGTCCTGGAAGGAGGAGTGCTGATCCAATCACTAGATCATAAGGGGTAGGACGACCCCATAGTATGTTCTTTGTTTCTCGGATTATGTTTCACTATAGCTACTCCTTCATCATCCAGCCATCTAAAAACCTAGTAGCTCTCCCTCACAATACTGGTGACTTTTGCGTTTATTGCCACCCACCCTGACTCACTTTATTTGAATCACTCATCACTGATTCACTTTATTGTTGTTGACTCTGATAGCCTAGAAGATCTTAGTACCATACCCACCAGGGTATTGATTGGCTGCCTCCTGCATACCACCATTGAGGATTGAGCCTGCAAATCAACCCATGCTCTGATCCACAATCTCATGGTTCATAGGTTGGTGCTCAACCACTGAGTCATACCAGCTGGGTGAGCAATAGAAACTTTAAGAAAGGACCAAATGTAAATTCTAGAACTGAAAGATGCAATATGTGAAATTTAAAAAATTACTGGAAGAGCTTAATAGAAGAATGGAGATGGCGGGAGAAAGAGTCAGTGACCTTGAAGATAAATAGAACTTACTCAATCTGAAGAACAGAGGAAGACATTTTTTTAAATGAGCAGAAACTCAGAAATTGTGGAACAATATTATTTTTAAAAAATCCGCTAATATTGTGTGTTCTTGGAGTCCTAGAAGGAGAGAAGAGAATGAGACAGAAAAAATATTCAAAGAAATTACTGGCTGGAAATTTCCCAAATGTTGAAAAAGGCATCTATCTTCAGGTTTAAGAAGTTCAATAAATTCAAAGCAGAATTAAAAATATACAAAAGAGCACATGTATGCCCATCAAAGTCACATTGCTGGAAACTAAGATAAAAAGAAAATCTTGAAGGCTTCCAGAGAAAAAGAACACATCGCAATCACAGAACCACATTTTCAATGTCAGTGCTTTCTCATCAAAAACCAGCACAGACCAGAAAGCAGTGGAACAACTTCTTCAAAACACTGGAGGGAAAAATCGTCAACTCACGGTTGCTTTTCCAGCAAAAATATTCTTCAAGAATGAAGACGAAATAAAATCAACTTCAGATAAAAAGAAAACTTAGAAAATTTGTCATCAGCAACCTACATTAAGAGAGACACTAAAGTTCTTCAGGCTGAAGGCAAAGAAATCCAGATGAAAGAACAGAGTCGCTGGATGGATAAAGAGAAATAGTAAATTTGTGGGTAAATATAAAATATATATATTTTTCTTATTATCTTTAAAATACATATGCCTGTTTAAAGTAAAAATTATAACATTGCATTGTGAATTTTATAACATGTGTAGATTTAAAATACATGGAAACTATAGCATAAAGGATGAGGGGAGACTTACTTAGTAACCAAGTTTCTTCATCCAATAGTAAGTCTAAAAAGACTAAAAAAGTGAAGGATGCAGTTCTTTTTAGAGCAGTGGTTTTCTATCTGTGGTTTGGAGAATGCTGGGGATCCCTGAAATCCTTTGAATGGGATTTTGGGACCAAAATTATTTCCATAACAATACCAAGGTATTATTTGCTGTTCTCTCTCTCTTTCTCTCATGAATGTATCAGGGAGTGATCAGAGGTTACGTGAGGTGTGTCAACATTGTCCCTTCACAACTAATGAAACGTGCTTATTTATCCATATGTTTTAAATTTTTCTCAGCTCTAATTTTTTATGCAGTGAATATGAATAGATACAACCTACATAGACAAGAGCTCTTTGGGGTTCTCAATAATTTTTAAGGGCATAAAGCTTGAGTCCAGCTTCCCTAGAGTGATCGCAAAAAAGGAAAATTAAAAAAAGAAAGGCAAAAAGGTATAGCTGAAGACCAATAGATACATTAAAGTGGAATTCTGAACCTTAAATGGGATTAATTTGGGGGACTTGTTTCTAAAAGTGTGACTTACTAGAAATTGTCCTGGTTTATCTGAGACTGATGGGTTTCCTTGGGACACAGGGCTTTCAATCCTAAAACTGGTTCAGTCTCAGGCAAATCCAGATAGCTGGTTATTTCTAGTCCTTCAATAATCTCTTTTGTTTCCCTTTCCCTTAGCTAATATGAGCCCAGAACGAGCTAAGGCTACATCTGTTCTATGCATGGGTCCCCAAATATAAGTTAAGAGGGTTGAGTAAAAGAAATAAAGGGAACAATTTACAAAATTTTTAAGTACACAATGATCACAAAAATAGAAACAGGAGAACAATCTAAAACAACTGTGACCAGCCCAGCCAGCATGGACCAGCAGTTGAACATCAACCCATGAACCAGAAAGTCAGGGTTTGGTTCCTGATCAGGGCATATGCCCAGGTTGCAAACTCAATCCCCAGTGTGGGGTATGTAGGAAGCAGCAGATCAATGATTCACTCTCATCATTGATGTTTCTATCTCTTTCTCCCTATCTCTTCTTCTCTGAAATCAATAAAAATATATTTTAAAAGGTAAATGAACAAAACAACTGTGACCAAATCCTATATAATAAAAGGGTAATATGCAAATTGACCCTAAAGGCAGAATGTCCAGAACAACCACTGCACCAGTCTCTATGAGGTGCACTGACCACCTCTTGGTCCCTTTCCCCAGCTGGCAGACTCTGATCACCTGATGGCCAACTGTGGTGGGGGGGAACAGACAGCGGGTGGGAACAGCCAACCTCTCAGTCCCTTCCCCAGGTTGTCAGACACCAATCACCTGATGATGAATGGGGAACTGGAGGTGGGTAACCATAGAGGAGTGGGTAATGGCAGGGGGCAGGGCGGGTTGCAGGCAGCTGGGGAAGATGGCCCTGATCGCAGGCCTGGCCCAGGGACCGTACCTGCTCACGAATTTCATGTGCTGGGCCTCTAGTTAGAGTATAAGGCTTTGGGTGACTTAAAAAATGTTTCTCTGTTTAGTGAAATTTATGTGATGTTATTAAATCACTTTAATAATTATGAAATAAATGTATTTAAAATGATAATTGTGACCAGATGGCCTCTTCTAAGACAAACATGATTAAAAGGATGAGGTCCTGGATCCTGAAGATGATGCTAAGATTCTGGCTTCAGCGGCATCTTCAGCCCTTGTGATCAATGGAGAACGTTTTGCTCTTGGATATAAGCTTAGACCAGGCATGATCCGTTCAATCTTGGGGAGCTCATGTCTGAAGACACCTCATGTCCCACTGTTTCAGCTCTTCCCCTCCACTGAAACTTGTTTCTCATTGACTGAGAAGGGACAAAGGGCAGAAACAGGGAGAAGGGACAGTGATGTGAGGGTTGGGGAGGATGGAGAGAAAGCCAAAGAAATCCATGAGTGTGAGTGTAAGAAGTGCATAAACATGTTTTCAGAATTTGGATTGTTATTTTTGAAATTCCTGTTGGTGCTGCCACATGCTGTCTTGCACAGAGAAGGACTTTCTGTGGCAAATGTCTGATTGCTCTATATGATCTTTTTTTTCTTTTAAATATATTTTATTGATTTTTTTTTACAGAGGAAAGGAGAGGGTTAGAGAGTTAGAAACATCGATGAGAGAGAGACATCGATCAGCTGCCTCCTGTATGCCCCCCACTGGAGATGTGCCTGCAACCAGGGTACATGTCCTTGACCGGAATCGAACCTGGGATCTTTCAGTCCGCAGGCCTACGCTCTATCCACTGAGCCAAACCGGTTTCAGCTATATGATCTTTTAATAACTAATAACTACAATATGAACTGTTCTGATAATTTCCCCCTCCCTTATGGTAATGGACATTCTAAGCTGCTGGCTGATTAGTTTTTGATGTATGGGGTCACTGTTTATTCAAATATCCCTGCCAGCAGTACTGAGAGGCCTCGTTTCTTATGACCACTGACTGTCTTTTTGCCCCAGAAACATCACAGGGTCTGAACCAAAAAGGGACCTTCTCACGGCCGTGGCACTGGACTGCAACGGCGATCTTCTACCGGGAGTCCTGCTGAATGATTGCTTTCGCCATTTTGCATGCTGGTAATGGCAGGTTCCCTTAAGGTAAAAGTGGCCCAGCTGACATGTAGCAGAGTAGCTGAATGCCACTTCTGATAACTACAATACCCGGGATAAATCAAGAGCAGAGCCAAGTCAGGGAGGCGATTCTAGAGAATCAGGCTTCATTTTTCTCCTGTCTATTTTTGTGGTCTGATTGCTTGCCACAGTATCCAATGTCTTCCTCATGTTAGATCCTGCATCCCCTGTATTCCATCCCTGCCAACTGCTTTCAAAGTAGAAGCAAATGCGGTCCAGTAGGAGGAGGCTCTTAACTTAAAACTAATCTCATAGATATGAGATAATAGGAAAAGCAGTGAGGAATGCTAGGAGCAGAAATGGAAGAGGGGGTTATGCTATAATTATAAGAAATATTAATCATGCTCATGTGATGGTTCTAGTGTGATTAGAGAAAACCTCGTTGAGAATTGTACGCCCCAGGACGTGGAAGCCAACATCGGAATGCAGTCCAACCTCCCTTTCTGAGAACTGCCTATCATTATGAAAAGATTAACAACTTGTTGCTGAAACAATCTAGTCACCATGGCGCCAGCCCATTGCCTGCCCTTTTCGACCCCCAGACCCCCCCCCCCCCCCATTG
>PVJN01029182.1:0-26627 GCA_004026805.1 Lasiurus borealis | reverse complement strand
AAAGAGCTTCACAGATAAGAAAAAGCTAAAGGAGTTCATCAACTCCAAACCAGTGTTATATGAAATGCTGAAGGGTACTCTTCTAGAAGAGGAAGAAGAAAGAGGTAAAAGACAAAAAATTATGACAAATACATAGCTATCAACAAGTGAATCTAAAAATTAAGTGAATTAAAAATTTGATCAACAGAATAAACTGGTGCATATAATAGATTCAGGAGCACAGAAAGGGAGTGGACTGTTAATTCTTAGGGGGAAAGGGATGAAGGGTGTACAGGTAGAGACTGGACAAAAATCATACACCTATGGATGAGATCAATGGGAGGGAGCTAAGGGCAGAGGGAGGGTGGGAGCTGGGTGGAGGGGTGCTATGGAGGGGAAAAAAGAGAAACAAATGTAATAATCTGAATAATAAAGATTTAATTAAAAAAAAATTCTATTGGTAGTTCATTGCATGGTGAAATTACTTAACATGAAGTAAACATAAAGCAGTCATATTTGTATTATAAAAATTTTCCAAAAGCCTCATAATTACATTAAAAAGGGGGGATAGTACAGTAATATTATGTAAGGAAAAAGCATCCTGTAAGCAAATTACATCTAAAAAATTTTTTACTTAACAGCAAGACACCCATGAAAAACATACATAGTATTAAAATAAGTCAAAGGAAAATCATTTGGGCAAAAAATAAAAAGGATCCAAAGTCAAATTTATAGAAAAAATTCCTTTACTAACTTTTGGTTGAGAATGTTTATATATTTTCAGAAAAACAGCTCCTAGACCATGTGAATTCCTAAAACAGAGAATACTCCAGCTATGAAAACGAGAGGAGAAGCAGTCCAGAGATGGAAGATGCTGACGACACCTTGCCATCCTAACAGTCAGCAGCTGTGCATCGATGCAGATTGCCCAGGACCAAACCAGAGAGGGTCGGACCTGCATTGCCACCATTTGTCCACCATCCAGAACTAAAATATCATTGCTAATATGTACATTCAAAAAACTGTTGGACATTGAAACTGGGACTCAAAGGACTGTTGGTCCAGAAAGAAAAATACTATAGACTTATTCATTTACCTCTTAGCATAGCCATTGTTGCTTGTCTTATTTTTTGTTCTTAATATTTATTTCTAGTCTGTAGGTGCAAGATTTTTTAGAGGAAAGAAAACTGGGAAGATGTCGGAGACCAAATACTGTTCTCACTAGGTGGATGTAATTGTTCTCACTAGGTGGATATAAATGGAAGGCCAGAAGGCTGGCAAACCTTAATTGCTCTGAAAGGTCAGAGCTGGTTACTCATTGTTTAGTTGAAACTATCTGTTTGTATCATGTTAATTTCTGTTATTTCCTGCCTTAAGGCTAGGGGTGTGTCCCAAAGCTTTAATAAAATGGCAGTCCTTTCCACTAGAGGAAGGCTCCCGCCTGGCCCCCCAATATCGCCAAATTAATGTTTTCTAGTCTCTCATTTCGTTTGCATGCGGCCTCCTTCAGAACCCGAACCCTGACCCGGGAACCCTGAACCATGCGGGACCTGGAAAGAGGTTCCCACACTAACCAACTGAGCTAACTGGCCAGGGTTGGAAAGTCGAAGTTCTTAAAGCCCAAACAAGGTGGAGGTCTTACTCATGTGGGTGTCTAGATGGAGTCCTTATTTAAGTGTCTAGACTTGTGGCTTTGCAAATCCAAGCACATCCTAAAAGTGTTCCCATTATACCCCCTTACCTCAGTCTTGACATAGTACTTGACATTAACTATCATGGCTGACAGTGAGTTTAATTAAATGTATGCAAAAAGTTGAAAAGAGAGAGTGAGCATGGGAAAGTCTTTGTGTGTGTGTGTGTGTGTGTGTGTGTGTGTGTGTGTCTAATGAAGCTAGCTAAAAATTGAATTATTATTATAATGGTTTTAAAAATTAAGTTTTACTATCAATGGTGTGTCTATGCAAAACTAAAAAATGTCTCTTCCTCTGATGATAAATTGTAGAAAGTGTTTCTTATCAAGTCATCTTCAAGTACAGCACATATTCTGTTTTATCAAAATAATATGTTGTCTTCAATTACTTAAGAAAACGGAATCTTTTCAATAGTAAGAACTAACCCTCTGTATGTGAAATATTTTATTGTTACTTTGGTCAAATAGACTGTTAATTATTATTACATAATAATGTGTGATCTTACTTAATCAAGTGTATTAAAAACCTTTTGATACTTTTTCCAAACTTCTCACATATCAAATTCTAAAGAAATTCTGACCACAAACTAACTTTGAGGTTTTTAAGAAGGCCCTAGAACTTTCAAAAGACTTGTTCTCTTTCCTTATAAAAGGGGCAATATTTAATTAACTATATTCATTTGATACATTAAATTACATGAGATGCATTATTCCTAGTACATAAGTGATGATAAAACTTCTTAGGTTTTTTTCCACATGGTAATATAAGTTGTTCTAAAGAAATTGTATGAAAGTCCTACAATTGAATGTTATCTGGTAGAATGTTATTCCTTGTCATTCTAGTTCTTAGCTTAAAATATTCAGTGTCACAGAAATAACCAAATTTCATTGTCAATTTCATTGTAGTGAATTCTCAATTAAATCTCTAATAATGGACAGTACCTTCTTACTGCTATTCCATTACCTTATTAAATTGCTATTATCAAAATTGAGGTTCATACTAAAAATACTGAACCTGAGCATTAGTCAGGGAAGTGCCCTGGTAGCTGACTTTAATGCAAAGGCAGCAGCAATAGAATTTATAAAGACAATGGCCCATGATGTCCATTCTGCTACAACAATAAAAATAGTCCTTCAGTGCCCATTATTTTTATCCTGTTAACCCTGTAACATGGCAACAGTCTTCTGAATTTGAGAAACTTAGATGGGTAAACAATGCCTGTACATTAAATGAACATTCGGGGCTATGAAAAACTCAGGAAGATCAGTTGTTTTTTTCAGGCTTCCTTGCAAATCCTATCTTTTGTTTTTGCCTTTCTTTACCCACCATCAACTATTTTGTTTCAGAAGCCTCAGACTTTCTCCCTCTGAACCCTTTGAGCTCCTTCTACTGAACTTCATTCAACTGTCATTTAATATGAGTAATCAATACATTCTTATTCTTCTGTGTGTTTTCCAAATAGGTTGAAGCCTTCCCTTGCCTCAACACTGATGCCCTCCCAGTTAGAAAATGTGTTGACTTTACATGAGTTAGGTACTGTAAACCAGTTTTTATTGGTATAAAACCATCTGCTAATCCCTCATCATCGTGTGCTAGTATGACCAGCTACTATAAGTCTTTAATGTCTTAGGCTCAAGCCGATCATTAACAAGTCAAAGAAGATTTTCCAGACCTCAATTCAAATGATCCTGCTCATCAGAGCCCAGAGCCTGGTTCTGGGTATTCTGGAAGCATCATCAGAAGAGGACAGCCCTTGAGTCCTGTTGAAAGTGACCTGACAAAGTGCTCCTGACCATTGATGCTGCTGCAAATCTAGAAGTCACTGGGCTTTAGGTACACATCTCACAGCTAAAGAAGGCTTTACCTGATACCCTATTGTGTACAAACAATAAAGACATTCAAAATAAATTGACTAGGAAGAAAGGTAACTGATGTGAATGACTACTTCTGCCCAAGACACTGGATCAAGACTTTCTACTTTAGCTAAACATAAAACCCTTGCTTTTATCTTATTTCTTCCCTTACTCTAGTATTAGCCTGGAAAATAATGCTGTTATTCATATCATCTAGGCAGTGGTCGGTAAACTCGTTAGTCAACAGAGCCAAATATCAACAATACGATTGAAATTTCTTTTGAGAGACAAATTTTTTAAACTTCTAATGCCACTTCTTCAAAATAGACTTGCACAGGTCATGGTATTTTGTGGAAGAGCCACACTCAAGGAGCCAAAGAGCCACATGTGGCTCGTGAGCCATAATTTGCTGACCACTGATCTAGGCCATTGGTCAAAGGGTAATCTTTGGAATTTTTATTTCAGTCTAAGGGAAAAATCTAACTGGCCCATTGATTGAGTGGGCAATTGTGTATTAAAAGAATTTATTTGTCTGTGGTTATTTTTATTCTTTTACCTATGACTGTCTAGATTTCTGGCACACAGCCAAGCAATGTCTCTTAAATTATCTAACTGAAACCTCACAATGTTTTTAAATTCTGTGCTCCAATGTGGCAGACATTACTTCCCTCATATTTCTTGGAACTAAGCAAGTCACATAGCTAAACCCATGTCAGTGGGAGACCGAAAAAGTATACTCCTCTCACAGGGAAGGAGCAGCAAATATTTTTAATATAAAATCTATCCATTACACAGTGTTTCTTCTTAAAAAAAACAAATCTATCCAGCCAATATCTTATATGCAGGTAGCAATTTAATTAACCAAATCACCCTGTCCTAGACATTTAAGAAGTACATAAAGAATGCAATTATTAAAATTTATTCTATCCTATGTTGTAGACACAATCTTGATATCCACTCCCCTATACATTTTATATTAAATAAAATTCCAGAAAATTTGATTCTGCTTCTGGAACATAGAAGGCCTATTGCTTCTTCTACTGGTTAAGATACAGCAAGTTTAGAGGCTCATACATTTTCCTTTTTAAATATATATATTTCTTTTTTATTTATTTCAGCAAAGAAAAGAGAGATAGAAACATCAATGATGAGAGAGAATCATTGATCGGCTGCCTTCTTTATACCTTCCACTGGGATCAAGCCCGCCACCTGGGCATGTGCCCTTGACCAGAATTGAACTGGGACCCTCCAGTCTTCAGGCCAATGCTCTATCCACTGAGCTAAACCAGCTAGGGCTGCATTTTGCTTTGAAGTGGTACAGACCTCATTCTGAATCATGTCTCTGCTGAATTCCATTGATGTTGATTTAAGATACAAGAAAACTAAATAAAATAAGAAAACTAAAAGCATTTTTATCTTTGCAAAAGTAACTTTAATTATGAGTCTTAAAGTGAACAGTTTACAATTAATTTATGCCTCTTTACTATGCAACACAATAAGGATTATGTGTTGCATAAAAAGTCAGATAAACCATGTCAGATAAATGTATTTAAGTTTTATTTTATCACAACAGTAAACTGTTCATATATTTACTTACTGCTCATGAATAATGAATAATTTTCTTACAACCTAGCATAATAACAATGATGCTGATACATAGCACAAGGTTGATAGATATTCATCTTACCTTTAACAAACCACAAACCCACTGGTGATCATAAACCTGCATCATTTTTGCTCCATTGCATAAAAGTTTCAGTATTTTTCCTGCAAACACAGACTATATCTTGCATAGCCAGTCGTTTAATTCATTTATTTTAATCTCTACATTTTTAAAATATATTTTTATTGATTTCAGAGAGGAAGGGAGGGGGAGAGAAAGATAGAAACATCAATGATGAGAGAGAATCATTGATAGGCTACTTCCTGCAAGCCCCCACTGGGATCGATCCCACAACCCAGGCATATGCTTTGACTGGAATGGAATCCAGGGCCCTTCAGTCCACAGGCCGACACTCTATTCACTGAGCCAAACTGGCTAGGGCCAATTGTTTAATTTATAAAGTCAATAGAAAATATATAGAAGCAAAATACATTCAAAACTCAAGATGGTGATCTTTATGCAGAACCTTGTGTGGTCTGATCAAAAGGACATCTGCCTGTTGCATATTAGATATTATCTAGGACCACTGTGCTGCTCAGATCAGGAAATGGCACCATTCACTTTTTATGAAAATATGGGCGATACATATAATACAATGCAAATGGTGTACCCTATAGGTATGATATTGGTAGTATTGAAACCAACCCTCTCATCTAATAGAAGTGGAACTTAGATCTATGGAGAGAAAGTCCTCTGACAGATTCTTTTTTTAAAAAAATATATATTTTATTGGTTTTTCACAGAGAGGAAGGGAGAGGGATAGAGAGCTAGAAACATTGATGAGAGAGAAACATCAATAAGCTGCCTTCTGCACACCCCCTACTGGAGATGTGCCTGCAACCAAGGTACATGCCCTTGACCAGAATCAAACCTGGGACCTTTCCGTCTGTAGGCTGATGCTCTATCCACTGAGCCAAACCGGTTTCGGCCTCTGACAGATTCTTAAGCTTGGATTTCATTATACATTATCCAAACCTATAGAATGTATAATACCCCAAATGAATCCTAATGTAAATTTTAATCTTGGATGATGATAATGTATCCCTGCAGGTACATCCATTGTAACAAATGTACCCCTCTGATGGTGATGTTGATAATGGGGAGACCAAGCATGTGTGGCAGCAGAGAGTATACCTCAAAATTTTGCAATGACCCTAAAACTGCTCTAAATAAAATGAAGTCTTTTTAAAAAGATAAAGTAATAGATTAACTGTGATGTGTGGGAAATAACAAAGTTTCAAACACTTTGTTCCTGGACAGATGTTGGTATCGGCTACTGAAAGAGAAGAGACCAGAAGACCAGTTTTAGGCAGAAGATTATCAGGTTTGAATATCTTGACCTGGATGTGCCTTTGAGACATGAATGTAGAAATATAAAATGGGTAAATGGGTGTGTTGATCTAGAATCCAGGGGAAAAAATGGACTAGAGGTCCCCATCAGGAAGTGAAGACACGAGCTGAAAAGATAAGCTTGCACCTGTCCCCCAAGTGTTTTCCTGAGACTCTTGAGCTATTTCAGCTGCATGTCTACTTTAAGCATTGTAGTCTGAATAACTTCTAGTTCCCAGAGGTATCCTGTACCACACATTGCCTCCTGTTTTGTCAATTTCAAGAAAATCCTTGAAAGAATGCTTTTTTACAGCACATTACTCACCAAACCTCACTAATAGAAAAATAGGCCTTCTTTCCCCTTTATCACTTGGTGATTTTATTTTCTTTATCTCACTTTTACTTACTCATGATGAATTAGCAGAAGCTGTAATGGAAGACCTCTCACTGATTTAACAGAGAAAGAAATATTTATCCTTTTTTTAATTGCTCAATACAGTCTTCTTTGAGGATCTAGTATTAAAAATTAGTGAGTCTTTTGGTTCTTTGAGGCACCTGTTATCCCAGAGCAAGAGAAGGTCCACACAGAAAGGATGGGCCTGATTAATTTGGGTCGCTAGGCACACTCCCTATGACCACTTTTCTAATTGTTTTTTTGTTTGTTTTGTTTTGTTTTGTTTTACATTATGTTGCCTGTGGCTTTGGGTAAAGCAGGCAATATGGGGTCATCCCTCTGGTTTCAATCACCTAGTAAATTCAGTCAGAGAAAATCTTTGGAGGGAAGCAATTAGTTCAATTAACTGCTTGGCTGCTCTGATAAAACTGGCCAGTTGCCTGACCTTCAGAAGCTGAGAAGACATTCCCTTTCCCCCTCCCCCGCTATAACCTTAAAACAGCCTGTTTCTCCTTCTCCAGGTCAAAGGGGAACAGCAGATTCCTGGTGCTCCAAGAACCACATTTTGCTGCAATAATAGATACAAGGAAAACTATATATAATACACTAGAGATCCAGTGCATGAAATTCATTCACAAGGGTGTCCTTCAGCCCAGTCTGCTCTCTCTCCAATCTGGGACCCCTTGAGGGATGTCCAACTGCCCGTTTAGGCCCGATCCAGGTAGGATCGGACATCCCTCTCACAATCCAGGACTGCTGGCTCCCAACTGCTCACCTGCCTGCCTTCCTGATTGCCCCTAGTTGCTTCTGCCTGCCAACCTGATCATCCCTAACCACTCCCCTGCCTGCCTATTTGCCCCTAACTACCCTCCCCTGTAGGCCTGGTCAACCCTAACTGCTCTCCCCTGCAGGTTTGATCACCCCCAACTGCCCTCCCTTACAGCCTGGTCCCTGTCAACTGCCCTCCCCTGCTGGTCTTCTTGTGACGACCATCTTGTGTCTACATGGGGGCAGGACCTTTTGACCACATGGGGACAGTCATCTTGTGTGTTGGAGTGATGGTCAATCTGCATATTACTCTTTTATTAGATAGAATAGAGGCCTGGTGCACAGGTGGGGACCAACTGGTTTTCCCTGAAGGATGTCTTGGATCAGGGTGGTGGTTCCCTTGGCATGTGGGGTGGCCTGGGCGAGAGGCCTGTGGTGGTTTGCAGGCCAGCCTCACCCCCCCACACAACCCAAGCAGAGACCCTGGTATCTGGGATTTATTTATCTTCTACAATTGAAACTTTGTAGCCTAGAGTGGAGCCAAGCCTTCTGCTGGCACAGCCATTAAAACTTTGTTGCCTTAAGTGTGGGCTTGGCTTCTTCCATCGCTTGGGGCAACCCAAGCCTCACTCCTGCTCTCTCTGTGGCTGCAGCCATCTTGGTTGGGTTAATTTGCATACTCACTCTGATTGGCTGGTGAGTGTGACTTGTGGGTGTAGCAGAGGTATGGTCAATTTTCACATTATTCTTTTATTATATAAGATTAGAGGCCCAATGCACAAAATTAGTGTACCAGTAGTGTCCCTAGGCCTGGCTGACAATCAGGGCTGATCTGTGGGGTGACTGTCAGAGCTATTAGAGGGCCCCTGCTGGCACCTCCTTTGGCAGGCTGGGGCCTGTGGGTTAGGGGCAGCTCCTGCCTTAAGTATCTGCCTTCTGGTGGTCAGTGCACATCATAGCAACCTGTCATTCCACCAGTCATTCTACCCTTTGGTTGATTTGCATATTAGGCTTTTATTATATTACTATAGGCCCAGTGCACAACATTCATGCACTTGGGAGGGGGGTAGTCTCTCACCCTGGCCTGTGCCCTTTAACAGTCCAGGAGCCCTTCAGGGATGTTGACTGATGGCTTGGGCCCAGGGTCGAGAAGGTCTAAGCTGTCAGTTGGACATCCTTAGCGCTGCCATGGAGGTGAAAGAGGCTCCCACCACTGCCACTGCACTTGCCAGCTGTCAGCCTGGTTTGTGGCTGAGCAGCTCACTGACCACCAGGAGGCAGCTCCTCTGTTGAGTGTCTGCCACCTCTTGGTCAGTGTACATCATGGCAACTGGTCGTTCTGCCATTCGGTCAATTTGCATATTACCCTTTTATTACATAGGATATAGGATATGTGTGTGGATTTTATGAAAAGAATCTTTTGTGTCAGGGTTTAATGAAAATCCATCTGTTGAACTTTTGCATTTAAATAAAGCACATTTTGAAGTTGCTCTCCTAACTATACAAAAAAAAAAAAAATTCAGGAAGTACATTTCAGCTGTCAATGAACCATTACCTAGTTCTGAAAGTTTGCTGTATTATTGCTAGTGGTTTCCAAATTGCAGATTCCTAGAGTTCTGAGCAGACTCTCAGGTTGTCATAGGAGAGGAAATGATGCAACAGAGGCTATATTTAGATTTGCATAACTCTTTACTTTTTATAAAACACTTTCATCATCTCAGTTGATTATTAAAATAATCTTGTGCTGAAGGCAAGTGTTACTATTGTTGTATTGCAAATCAGAGAGCTGGATTAAACACCTTAATCAGCCAATTAATTAAGTATCATCTTTATTGTGATACTCAGATCAGATTACCTCTGTCAAATTCTGAACACACAAAGGAGGAAGCATTCTCATTTTATGTATTTTTGGGTCCTTGTGTAAATTATTTTTACAGACAATTTGCAACCTTGAGTACATATCATATTTATACAGATACCTGTAACCTGGAGTATCATACCACAGGCAGCTGGCGTCAATATCAGTGTATCAGTTAGATGGCTAGCTTGCAAGGTCAGACAACTAAGTTTATTTTTTCTATTTAAGCAAGACACAAAATTATTTTTACAGTCTAAAAATAACAGTTGACCTACAGAATAGGAGACTGTCTAAGAATAACAGTGTAGTTCAAACAGCAGTTTTCTAAAGGAGGGACCACTATACTTCACTATCCCATTTTTAAAAAAAAATAAAGAAATACAGTTTCAGAGATGACAAGCATTTCCACCCTTAAAGTTAATCCAGGATGAATCTAGGCCTGTCTTGTAAGTCCTGTTTCCTTGTCTCTAAAGACAACACTCCTTTCGCTGTGGTACACTGTTCCCATGCAAAGGCAAAGTTGTGAAATCAGAAGTCACATAAAAACACTTTCTGTTCCAGTGCCACTTACTGCACACACTCTTAGTGTGTGTGTGCCTGTGTAGATGTATTCAAAGACTCCGTGAAATATTTAAAACAATATATTCTAAATAATTTAAAGCATATACGTACATATTGAAATATAGAAATTAATTAAATCTACCTAACATCTTTTTTTCAAGCATCCTAAAAACTGGTAAATTCTTACATGATTAGATTAGCAGATATCAGATGCATTTAAAAAATGCAGATTAAACAAAATTCAAATAAAGTATCCAAGGTCATTTAGCTGGCATGTGTTGGAGCTTAAATTTATCCAGGCTTGATATTGCCTTCAGTGATGCACATTTTCAGATGTTCTGTGCAAATACAGGAGAGAAGCACAGATTTTTAGAGTACGATTGAGGATATTTAAAAACAGGGTGAACATGAGTGTGTGTGTGTGTGTGTGTGTGTGTGTGTGTGTGTGTTTGTGTATAGGTGTGTGTGTGTGTATATGTTTGTGTATAGGTGTGTGTGTGTGTATATGTTTGTGTATAAGTGTGTGTGTGTGTGTGTGTATGTGTGCTCACACACTGGCACCAGAGCAAAGTCTGTTCTGTAGCAGTCACTTTGGGTGAGACTCTTGTCAGGAACTCCTTTTGGCTCTTCGGTAAGTAAACTCCTGTATGAAATCCAAGGCCGCATCTGCCTTACACTAACTCCCCTTGTAGAATAAATTGGGCTTTAGCAAAGGCTCAGAGCCTGTGTTCAGAAGGACATCAGGAAGACAGCAAAGGTTCCTGAAAGGAGATGAGTCAAAACCAGCGGAAGAGGGAGATGTGGTAGTTTAGAAGGAAAATATTTGAAAAATAATAGGAAAAAGTAGGTCAGGACTTGACAGAGTCAGAACCTGTCAGCAGTCTTTGTTTTCTTTTATGTCCCTCTACAAATCCTGATGGCCTTAGGCCGAACTTCCAGGTAAGCCATCCCCCTCAAGGAAAGTGCAGCCCCACCTCTCACTGAGGTCAGAGCATACCACGTTCATTCCCATGGAGCCTGTGCATGTCCAACAGCTGTATTTTTAGACTTTAATGTCCTATCTTGTTCAATTCTCTGTAATTTGCAATTCCATGAATGTAACTCTAGCCTAAAGGCCAGCAAACTGCCATAAGCACCTGCTTTTGTACTGCAACCAAGAGAATGACTTACATTTTTAAATATAATAAACAAAACAAGGATTCCTGAAATTCAAATTTCAATGTCCATACTTGGCATGTTGGAACACAACTGAGCCCGTTCATTTATAATTTTCTACATCTGCTTTTTTGCCATAATGGCAGAGTCAAGTAGGTGAGAGACACGTAAGACAGGACAACCTAAAATATTTACCGTTCTGCTCATTACAAAGTGTTCTGGCTTCTGCTTTAGATTTATGTTTTCTATGAATCTTTCACTTCATAAGTCCCCTACCTGGCCAACCTTGTTGGGACCTCTAATTTCTGCCTCCTCTCTGAGACTTCTTTGAGATCCCTTTATCTTGGCACCTCATCTTATATCCACTACCACTGATAACCCAGCCTGCATCACAGCACAATACCATTACAGATAGATCGGTAAGTCTTATTCAATTAGCATTTGATTTGCTGAGTGGGGGGCAAGGGGGTTACTTGCTGCATCCTGGCTCCTCTTGGCTTAATTCACACATTAGCTGCTAATGAAACACGCTAGGTACTACCATGTGATATGGTGCTTGTCTTTGCCCAGGCACGGTTGTCATAGTTGTCTCCACAACCCTCAGGGAAGGAGCATTCCTTCAAAGGGTAGTTCAGCAGCACAACAGCCAGTTGTGAGAGCTGCAATAGAAGGAAAAGAGAAATACTTTCCCAATCTGTCATCTTGATGTTAAGAAAATGTTGATTTTATTTTTATGGAGAACCAAAGGATAAAATAATATTTTTTAAGACTTACTATGATCTAGCTAATACATTTACAACTTTATTGTCATTATCACAATCATTGAAATTTTTCCATGAAATATAACTGTGTCCATTTTAACAGTTGTAAAACCAATGAAGGGTAGGGCCACACAGATACCACATGGCAAACCTTTGACTAGGACTCTTGTCTCCCTGACCTCACAAACTGTGGCAGTGACAAGTACATTGCATGGCTTCTTCAACCCCATTCAAGGATCTAGCTAAGAGAAGTGGAAATGAATTCTAGAAATCCTAAAATAAATCATAGGACTAAGTGTGCATGAGTTGCAGGAGATGGCAAGGATCAAAGAGGAATAATGGATAGAGTGGGAGTTTCTGTTCTAGATTCTGCAAAAGGAAAATTTGACTGATATTATTCACTGCACAGTGAAATTCAATACAAAATTAGCCCATCTTGGCATCTTATTAAAAGGCAGCTATCCCTCGAGTGTCTGAAAGAACTATGCTCATCAGCTGCTCAGGTGGTGAGCTTCCCTGTTTGCACTCACATTCTATAGGAGAGTCCAAGGGGAAGGCATGCTAGGATCTCAGTGATCATTTAGTCCAACCCATTCCTTTAAATTAAGGGGAGATGGAGGCCCAAAATGAGACAGTGACTGGCCTGGTTGCATACAACTTTGTGGCAGTTGCCAGATTAAGTGCCAATTTCCATTACATTGTGAACCATGACACAATGGCAGGAGCATGAACTTTAGATGCAGACAGACCAGGATGAGCAATCCCTGGCAGGGCTGGCCTGGAAGCTGTAGTCAGCAGATCTTCTCCTATTGACACCCTCTGCATCTCTAGGAGTGCAGAGAGCTTGCCCCTTTTAATTGACACCTTAACTCATTAATTCACCATATTTCACCGAAGATAATTACCACAGTGCTTTATATTCTACAAGTCACCTACAATGATGGCTATCATTCACATCTAACGAGAAGGAAATCTGAATGAAAAGAGATGAAGGGATTGGATCGAGGTCACCCAATAGGGCAGGGCCCTTTATCCCACCTAGAAATGGCTCCCAGTAAAGAAAAGAAGCATTATATGGGTTCTCATGGTTTGCCCAGTGGTGCATACACTTTTCTTCCTGGGGTTTTCACATACCACCACTGACATTTCTCTGCCACAATGGCAGAGCTGAAGAAGTGTGACAGAGACACATGATATTGAGCAACCTAAAGTATTTATCATCCAGCCCATTATAGACAAAGCCTTTCATGGGCTTAATACCTATTTATGAGTCAGTATCATTTCCAATTCCTCCCAATGTCCCAAGTCAACATGAAGTGAATTCTGTTGTACTTTCATTAGAAAAGTTTAAGTGAGTTCTTAAGAACAAAAACGTCATACTGAATTTATTCATTCAACAAATCTGAATGCACTCCTAAAATGTTTGAGAAATTTTACCTGATTTCATAAATCCTTACCAGAACACTCTGAGATGAGCATCATTATCTCCATGCTGCATATAAGAAAACTGAGGCTCTTTAATGGTTAAGAATGTCACAGTAGTTGGCAAAGTCAGAACTCAAATGGCTATGCTGCTCCTTTCTCTTATGATGTCTCATCAAATCATTATGACAATGCAACAAAATTATTGGTCAAGTAGACTGATTCCCATTTGACCAAAGAGAAAACTACAATACAGACAGATAAAACCACTTTCTCTAACTACATAGTAGTAAACTGGGGAGTTGGGATTCCGATTAGGATTTTCTCATTAAATTCTGGAACTCTTTCTGGTGTTTGAACAAATCCCTCCACAGACATCCTCACATTACAAAAAATAATGTTTCCTTAGGGAATGAGAGCTAGAGATAACAGAGGTATGTTTCTGAGATTTCATTACCCTTCCCATCTAAATTACATATATATTGTTTATGATTGGGGTGGAGATAAGTGGGAAGATTTTTGTCATAGGCAATATAACAATTCTCCCCCAAAAGGAGTTCTTCAATTCTAAGGTTTCTTTGGAGATATAATCAGCATTCGAGGCCCATAAAAACCATTCTGGCTGCTCATATAGTAATTCCAATACCTTTGTAATAGTGTTTCTCTTTCATTTCCCTGAAAATGGGAATGCATTGCTCTAAGAAGCCATTTTTACTTACCTTGTGAATCATATATGGGAAAAACATAGCCAAGTTCAAAGCAGCTCAGTATTTCCTTGGGACCTTCACTGAGAAGATTTCATGATGCATCACACTTGAGAGCAAATGAAACACAGAAGGACCACACTGATGCACCAAATCACATTTTAGGGAGTCTGTTCCAGGGGAAGGTTGCAAACAAGCCATTATTTTGTCAGTTAAAACAAAAGCCCTGATTAAAAATTAAAATACATTCTCTACTGATATATGCAGCTGCCTAATTACTTGCAAGATTTATATTTTGCGGTGTTAATTCCCTCATAATGGTGAATTCTTATTTCCTTTAAACCAGACAGCGAGCTTGACAGTGATAAGCTTCAATAAACATTTGGTTGCCCCTTTTATTAAATAGATCATTCCTGATTATTAATGTTTTCAAAATCCCATTTTAATATCTTTCACCAAAAGAGAACTTTATCTCTTCCATCAAATGGCATTCAATGTAAAAAGAAGTGCATATTTAGAGAAACCTAGCTATGGCTAATTTATAATTTCTTTTCTGCCATCTGGGATCTACTAATTCGCTATCACCCAACTTCCCTCAATATTCACATACACACACTCAATCATTACACAAAGCAACAAAACATTAAAATAGCCCAGCATGTGTGGCTCAGTAGATGGAGCATTGCCCCAAGCACCAAGAGGTCACTGGTTCAATTCCCAGTCATGGCAAATGCTCAGGTTGCACACTCGATCCCCCGCAGGGGGCATGAGAGATAGTTCTCTATCATTGATGTTTCTACATATCTCCCTTCCCTTCCTCTCTCTCTAAAAAATAAATAAAAACTTATTTTTTAAAAAAACACATTAAAATAAACACACTGACAGGTGTCAGAGGGGAAGGGTTGAGGCTGCATGAGAAAAGTGAAGGGCTTAAGCAAAGGAAAAAAAGAAGGACTCATGGAGACAGTTAACAGTATGGTGATTGCTAGACAGAATGAGGATGTGGGTAGAAAGAAGAGGAGAAAGGAAGAATAAACAGTGATGAAAAATCACTTGACTTAGGGTGGTAAACACACAATACATTGTGCAAATGATATAGAATTGTATACTTAAAACTTACATAATTTTATTAACCAATGTCACCCCAGTAAATTCAATTAAAAAAAATAGCTTTTGGTTGTGTCAAATAATTTTTGGAGGCTAGGATAGAAGGAAAAGTGGAAGCCATGATTGAAGAGAGATCATAAAATAAATGGAGGACAGAGTGAAGTCAACAAAATTGGTGGTGTCAACTCCAAGGACACACCTCTCTACAGAAACATTTTAAAATGGAGTACAAATTGTCAAAATCAAATTTGTCACACCCTGGAAAACATTCAAAGGTTTATAGCAACTAAGTGTATAGGAGAAGGGCACTTTAAAATTATAGAAAGACGTCATGGTGCTTTTATTTCCCTTGTTCCACCCCCTTCCTGGTTCAGGAGTGGTCTGCATGCTCAGTGTGGGACCCTGGGCTCTGGCTCTAGTGGGAGCAAAGTTTATTTATATAGAATTGTGTTTGTTTCCTCTAATAGTCTAACCTGTTTGGGAGCAAATAAAGGCCTGATGCAGGGGGCTTGTCTTTTTTTTTTTTTTTTTTTTTTTTTTTTTTTTTTTTTTTTTTTTTTTTTTTTTTTTTTTTTTTTTTTTTTTTTTTTTTTTTTTTTTTTTTTTTTACCTAATTTAGAATTTAGGGCAGAGAAGCAGCAGATATTCCTCAAAAACATTTCAGGTAAAATATGCAATCCCCTCCTAATCCTGCCCTCCCCCACTAATTCCCCAAGCACAATGGGTTCTGACATCCTTTTTTATTGCCTGGACAACATAGGATTCCTCTCATCTCTGTGCCATTACTCATGCTGTTAATCCTATGGGATGAATCTTACCCCTCCCAAAGACTTCATTCAAATGCCCTTATTTTATGACATTGTTCCCAGAACAATTAAGCTGAAAGCAGCTCGTGGTAGTGGAAATAACACTGACTTTAAACATGGAGAAATCCAGGCTAGCAAAATCTGATATGTCTCAGTCATGTACTTCAAGTTCTTGTTGGCCTCAGTTACTTAGTCTATCCAGGCCACTATAACAAAACTCCATAGACTCAAGATCTAATCAAGAAACATTTATTTTTCACAGTTCTGGAATCTTGGAAGTTAAAAATCAAGGTGCTGGCAAATTCAGTGTCTGGAGGTCTACTTTCTGGTTTAGAAAGTAGTAGGAAGAGAGTTCTCTAAGAACTCTTTTATGAAGTCACTAATCCCATTTATGAGGGCCTCACCCTCATGATCTAATCACAACCCAAATGTGGTAGCTCCAAATATTATTTTAGGGGTTAGAATTTTAGCACATGAGTTTTTGAGGAGGCCTAAAAACATTCAATCCATAACACTCAGGTTCAGAATCTATTAAATGGGATTAATAATTTCTCATTGGATTTTTTAAATTAAAAATCTATACAGAAGCCCCTTCATCTGGTAAATATTCAATAATTGTGTCTTCACCTTCTCAGTGGTCCATGAGAAGGGCATGCTTATTAGAATGGGCAAATAAAATCCCTTGAATGTTATAGTGTCTTAATATTTCAAAGCATATTACTTATAGTCTCTCATTTGATCTAGAAAATTGATGCTATCCATTAGGATAATATAAGCTGAGGACAAATTTTATGTTTCTTTATTGAAATCCCAGAGATGGAGTAGTCAGTCACATGACCTGATCAGTGACCCAGTAATCTGGGATCTTCTGGTAACTCTCACCTTCTATCTCAGTATTGACTTTATCCTGTGGCTGATGTTTCTCAAGGAGGCCACCAGTGCAAAAGGGAACATGGGCTGCTTTACCCATATCTGGATGAAAAGATTTTCTTTATTAAACATCACAATCCCTCTCTTCCATCTGATTGTATCAAAGTAAGATGTGTTCCCCTGAGACTAATTATGCCAGCAGAGAGATGCCATGCACTGACTGGTTATACCAATCACCTGAAGCAAAATTGACTTGGGGAACTGGCCTTAGTACCCACCATGCAAAGTATGCAGTTTCTATTCCAGAAAGAAAATGCTTTGCCCTAAATCACAGAGATAAGTAATGCTCAATCGAGGATTAAAGCTCAGATTCCCTGACTCCTATTTTCATTACATAGATGATTAGAGACCATATTGGTTATTTTGTTTTAGGCTTCCAAGTTGCAAAAAGCCTCAACTCAAAGTTGAGTTGTTCATTATCTCACAGACAAAGGAGTGCAGAGAGAGATAAGCTATAGAGCCATGAAAAGAAATGGAAGAACCTGAAATGTATATTATTAAAGGAAAGAAACTGGTCTAAAAGGGCTACATATTATATGATTCAAACTATACATCGTATGACATTCTGGAAAAGACTAAATTATGAAGACAGTAAAAAGACCAGTGAATGCCAGGGTTTAGGAAAGAGAAAGGGATGAATTGGTGTGTATAGGTGAGGTAGGGAGGATTTTAGGGGTGGTGAAATACTTAGTATGACACTTTAATGGTGGGTATATCCTGTATATTAAAAGGCTAATATGAAAATTGTCCTCTCGACCAGGAGTTCACCCAGAATTTGACCAGGGGGCAGGGCTGGCCCACCAACCACCTGGCCCTCCTCCTGTTCAGCTCCAACCCCTGCCCCCAGTTGGGAGCAGGGGTGGCCCACCAATCTCCCACATCCCTCCGCAGGGCCATGCATGAATTCATGCACTGGGCCTTTAGTATCTATAATAATAAAAATGTAATATGCTAATTAGACCATATGACCTTCTGAATGAAGGGAAGCCCTGGTCCCAGGTGCCTGCCAAAGGCTGGAGGGAAGCCTGGGTCTTGAGTGCTAGAGGGAAGCCAGTTCAGGCAGCAGGAGAAAGGCACAAATTTCATACATCAGGCCTCTAGTTATTATATATTTGTCTAAACCCATAGAATGTACAAACAGAAAAACTAACCCTAATGGCCTGGATGACATGGCTCAGTGGTTGAGTGTCTACCTATGAACTGAAAGGTCACAATTCAATTTCCAGTCAGGGCACATACCCAGGTTTCAGGCTCAACTGATCAATGATTCTTCTCTCATTGTTGATGCTTCTATCCTCCCTTTCTCCCTGAATCAATAAATATCTTTTTTTTAAGGAAACCCTAATATAAACTTTGGACTTTGGGCAATAGTGGTGTGTCAGTTGTAACAAATGTAACACTCCAGTGTGAAATGTTGATGGTTAGGCAGGCAATTGGGAGAGGGAGAACAACTATGTGAAAATCTCTGTACTAGCTGCTCATTTCTTCTATGAACCTAAAAGTCTCCAAAAATTAAATTTATTTATAACAAAGAAAAAAGAGTGTCAAGGAAGGGCTTTATGCTTTATTGATTTAGTGAATCAATAGCATCATCGAAAATCCAGCTCCTTTCCATCTTTTCTCTCTAGCACCTTCAGGGGCCTAGCTTTGCCGGTAGGCTGACTCCTCTCACGGAGCAAATGGCTGTTGGAATTAAAACCTTACACCCACACTAGAGCATAGCTTAAGTCAGAATAGGTACAGCCTTCCCTGAAATCTCCTGCTTAAAAGAAGCCCTTAACGAGATGTGTCCTTTTGCCTTCTGGCCAGCCATGAGTTTCAAGCCCATTCTGAACAAATTACCTGATGAAAGTCTGAAACCACCAATTTTAATCAGAATTTACCCTGAGTCATGTGAGGAAAGGTTGCTACCTGAACTTAAGTCATGGTTCTGTTTAGGAAAAGGTATAGGGAGGAGGAATTGGCAAGTGAATATTCAACATTTTCTGCTGCAGAGAATGCTTTGCAAAAACATACAGAAGTCTATATCTCTGAGATTCTAATTCTATAGAACTGAAGTAGGTCCTGAAACACAAGATTTAGGCAGGGGATGATGTTTTTATTTATGAAAGCAAACATGGCTATATTGTGGAGTGGAGTGCAACATTGCATACATCTTCAAAGTGAAACTATAAACATTCAAAAAGTGTTATTTAAATTTTCTGTGTGAATTTTCTACTGCTATTTCAGGCTATCACCCCAGAGATATTCACTAACTCTTATTGGATATTTAGGAAAAAGTTTTCAGTCCTTCCCAGGACTAATGCATCCCCCCAGGAGCCATGGCAGGTGGAGAAGAGTTTTCTGATGACTGTACACTAAATTCATGCCTCAGCCAGTGTCTAATAAACCTGAACTTTCTGCCTTAAGATGGCACAGATGTTTTTATGGTTTAATAAAAATACCTTTTTGGAGTTTACATTATCAAGTTGCAATATTACACTCGACCTTTCTACAGCTGGTTCACTGTTTGTCCTTAAAGCTCCTCACTCCACTTACCCTGAATAAGTAGGAAATACTGTGTCCTAACCCACAATCAATCAACATAAATAAAACAATTCAGCACAGATGTGACCTGAATACACATTTAGAGTCACTAATTGCGCCAAACAGCGGTACAAGGTTTCAAGGTCAGACAAGCCAGCAATGATCTTGCTGTTTATTATTGTAATTTCTCATTTGCAGAGTTTCAGAGAGCTTGCCATTCAGCAGACATTCTGGAACCCACCGCAACTGCTTTTTCTCAGGGGGCAATGAAAGTAGATATAGGAAAGCCATTACTGCTACCAGGCTACAAAATGGTAAATTGAGGCTAGTTTAAACCCTCCCAGGGAAAGACTCAAAACAGAGGAGAAAGAACATACACTGTGGATTCAGTCAGGTGGGGTTTGAAATCTGGTTTAATTCCTTGTTAGTGATGGATTCGTGAACACCTCATTTAACTTAGCCTATGATGTCTCATCTTTGTGATGTGAATCAAAATGATCATTTGATTCTGTTTCCCACTGGGAGGCAGAATTAGCACAGGTGCTGGCTCCTTCTCCTAAGATCAGTGGCCTGTGGGAAAACTACTAAAAGTGTTAGAAGCCTAAGAAATAACAGAAAAGCAATGGAAAACACTTTGAGAGAAGCAGAGTCGTTTAAAATATTGTGTAGGTAGTAAGTGAGACCTGCACCCTCAAGTAGGGTCCAGCCAGTGGGATAAGAAGAGACAAGTAAGGAAAAGCCCTTTGAGCCCCACTGTTCCTTGAGATTATGGGTGCTTCCTCCTTAGAACTTGATGCAGCTTCACAGGAGCTCTGATAGAAGGAGGTGGAAATTAAAAGGCTGCAAAGAGATATCAGCAAAATACTAAAGGAAATAAACAGTGTAGCTACATTAATATTAGAACAGAATAGGTTTTAAATTTAAAATATCTTATAAGGGATAAAGAAGTTTCTTTCATGTTGATAAAAGTTTTCATTTACTTCATGTTATATCTGACAAGGGTTTAATCTCCAAAATTTATAGGGAGATTACAACTTAACAAAAGGAAGATAAACAATCCAAATTAAAAAAATTGGGTAAAGGACCTAAATAGACACTTCTCGAAAGAGAACATACAGAAAGCTAAGAGACATATGAAAACATGCTCAAAGTTTCTAATCATCTGAATCAAAATGACAATAAGGTATCAGCACACACCTGTGAGAATGGCTATTATCAACAAACCACTAGTGCTGGCGAGGATGTGGAGAAAAAGGAACCCTGTGCACTACTGGTGGGAATGCAGACTGGTGGAGCCACTGTGGAGAACAGTATGGAGTTTCCTCAAAAAAAATTAAAAATAGAATTTCCATTTGACCCAGTAATCTTGCTTTAATGAATATATCCCAAGAAATCAGAAACCCCAATCAGAAAGGATATATGCACCCCTATGTTCACAGCAGCTTACCATAGCTAAGATTTGGAAAGAGCCTAGGTGCCCATCAGCAGATGAGTGGATCAGGAAACTATGGTACATCTACAGAATGGAATACTATACTGCTATAAAAAAGAAGGAATTCTTACCATTTGCAACAGTATGGATGGACCTGGAGAGCATATGCTAAGCAAGATAAGCCATTTAGAGAAAGACAAATATCACATGGTCTCACTCATATGTGAGATATAATAATCAACATAAACTGATGAACAAAAATAGACCCAGAGACATAGAAATATTAAACAGACCATCTAACCTCAGAGGGAAGGTGAGGCAAGGAATGGGTTAACAGAGCAACCAAAGGACTTGAATGCATGCATATAAGTATAAACCATGGACACAGACAGTAAGGGGGTGGGAGTGGTTAGGGAGAGGTCAATGGGAGGAAAAGGAGACATGTAATACTTTAAACAATAAAGAACTTTTTTTAAGTTTTCATTTACTCTGATAGAAGATATATTAATTTTAAACATATACCCAACTAAATATGGCCTTCTATATGTTATACAATAAAATGATAGAGCCACAGTTATAAATGGATGCATTCAATACATGGGAGATTTCAATGTGACTTTTTCACTTATTAATAGACCAGTCAGGTAAAATAGGTATATAAAAGATCTAAATGTAATTAAGAAGTTTGATCTATACATGGATATAAATAGAACGTTGAACTCAATTATAATATACCTGGAAAATAAACTTGCTTTTCAAGAATATAAATGACATTATACAAGTAAATCATGTACTAAAATATAAAACAAGTCTCTACAAATGTCAAAGAATAGGTACAAAACAGAATTTCTATTTCTTGATCATATGCCAGTCAGTTAAAAATTAGTACTGAAAGTAAAAATTTCCCACACATTTTGAAATTCCAACAAAAATGGACCAAAGTAACTCATATGAAAATATAATGAAAACACCACATATCAAAATTTGTGCACTATACCTAAAGTGGTAGTTTGAGGGATATCTATAGTATTATGTACTTGCATTAGAAAGTCACACAATATAAACATTAATAAGGTTAGAACCCCATTTAAAAAATTAAAGTCAACAACAAACTAAACACAAGTTAAAAGAGATTTAAAAGAAACTAGAAATTAATAAAATAGGAAAGAGATACAATTGAGATCAATAAAGCAAAAAGTTGGTTCTCTGAAAAGACTAATCAAATAGACTAGACTAGCAAAATTCATCAAGATAAAAACAGTAAATAAAATAAATACACATTGAATGATCTATCTAAAAAAGTCACATGCTCTATGGTTTCATCTACAGAACATTCTGTAAAATTATACAAATAGTAAAAATGTAGTGGTTGCCAGGGATTCAAGGAAATGTGGAGAAAGGGATGCATAAGTGAGAGTATTTTGTATGACATTATAATCATAGGTACATGACATTTTACATTATTCAAAACCCATAAAACTATACAACATAAAGAGTGATCTCTAATGATTATTAGAGATATTAATTAATAATAGCATATAATATAGGTTGCAACCATACTAATACAAGATGTGTAATAATATAAGGAATTATGTAAAGTCATATATGATAAACCCACAGCTAATATCATAATCAATGGGCAAAAACTAAAACCATTTCCCCTAAGAACAGGAACAAGACAATGATGCCCACTCTCACCACTCCTGTTTGACATAGTACTGGAAGTATTAGCCATTGCAATGAGACCAGAAGAAGAAACAAAAGTCATTCAAATTGGAAAAGAAGTAAAGTTATCCTTATCTGCAGATGACATGATACTGTACATAAAAAAACCCTAAAGACTCCATCAAAAACTAATAGACTTAATAAATGAATTCAGCAATGTAGCAGGATACAAAATTAATGCCAAGAAATCTATGGCATTCCTATACACTGATAATAAACTTACAGAAAGAGAGACAAAAAAATCAATCCTATTTACCATCTCACCAAAAAAATTAAGATATCTGGGAATAATCTTAACTAAGGAGGTAAAAGACCTATACTCAGAAAACTACAGGACACTGAAAAAAGAGATAGAGGAAGATGTAAACAGATGGAGGAGCATACCATGCTCATAGATTGGAATAATCAACATCATTAAATAGTTCATACTACCCAAAGCAATCTATAGATTCAATGTACTACCATTAAAATACCAACAACATATTTCACAGACCTAGAAAGAACTCTCCACAGATTCATCTGGAACAAAAAAGATCCCGAATAGTCATAGCAATCCTCAGAAAAAAAGAATAAAGTAGATGGAATCTCAATACCAGATTTCAAGCTGTATTACAAAGCCACTGTTCCCAAAACAGCCTGGTACTGGCACAAGAATAGACATATAGACAAATGAAATAGAATAGAATCCAGATATCGACCCAAACCACTATGCTCAATTAATATTTGACAAAGGAAGCATGAACATACAATGGAGTCAAGACAATCTCTTCAATAAATGGTGTTGGGAAATTGAACAGATACATGCAAAAAAATGAAACTAGAACACCAACTAACACCATACACAAAAATAAAAATGGATTGAAGACTTAAACATAAGATGGGAAATCATAAAAATACTAGAGGAATCTACAGGTAGCAATATCTCAGACATATGATACTTCTTCACTGATACTACTTCTAGGGCAATGGAAGCTAAAGAGAAAATAAACAAATGGGACTACATTAAAATAAAAAGCTTTTTCACAGCAAAAGAAACCATCAACAAAATAACAAGAAAGCCCACTGTATTGAAGATCATATTTGCAAATGCCCAACCTCTACAGCCAACTTATACAACTGAATAAAAGGAAGATAAATGATCCAATAAAAGAATAGGCAATGGACCTAAATGGAATCTTTTTTAAAGAAGACAGAAGGAAGGCCAAGAGACACATGAAAACATGCTCAAAGTCATTAATTATCCGAGAAATGCAAATCAAAACAACAATGTGATACCATCTCATACCTGTCAGAATGACAATCATCAATAAATCAACATATGACAAGTGTTGGCGAGGATGCAGAGAAAAAGGATCACTCATGCACTGCTGGTGGTAATGCAGACTGGTGCAGCCACTGTGGAAAAAAGTATCGAGTTTCCATAAAAACCTAAAAATGGAGCTCCCCTTTGACCCAGTAATCCCACTCCTAAGAATATATCCTAAGAAACTAGAAACACCAATCAGAAAGTATATATGCACCCCTATGTTCATAGCAGCACAATTTACAATAGCTAAAATTTGGAAACAGCTTAGATGCCCATTTGAAGATGACTGGATCAGTAATCTATGGTACATCTACACAATGGAAAAATACGCTACCATAAAAAAGAAGGAATTCTTACCATTTGCAGCAACCTGGATGGAACTGGAGAGCTAAGTGAAATAAGCCAGTCAATAAAAGAAAAATACCACATGATTTCACTCATTTATGGATAGTAAAGAACGTTATAAACTGATGAACAAAAACATAGATACAGAAGCAGTAAAGCATCAAACAGACTGTCAAATTACAGTGGGAAGGTTAGGGAGAGATAGTATAGATAAGAGATCAACTGAAAGACTTATATGCATGCATGTAAGCACAATCAATGGACACAAGACACTGTGGGGTTAGGGCATGCATGGGAATAGACGAGGAGGGCAATGGGAAGATATGTACACATGTAACACATTAATAAAAAATAAAAATTAAAAACTAAAACTAAAAGACAAAATGGACATCCAGCATCCAGAACCACAGGAAGGCTGCCTGAGTTGAAATTCTACAACTAGAAGGAAAGAGAAAAGCATACTGAGACTCAGAGGAGGTGCAGAAGTAAGGTACAGAGGTACGGTGGTGTGCGTGGAAAAAGCTGGCAACAGAGGACACGATGTTGCCTCAATTGGGAGAGAGACACAAGCTCCCAACTGCTCTGAACTCCACTTCAGGGTGAGAATCTGGGGACCCAGACTCATATTTGGGAGAAACTGGACTGTCTGGCTTTCATTGAAACTCAAGGGCAGCTTTCTCTCAGAAGTGCTTGAAGCAATCAAGCACTGGGTCAGAGAGCACCAGACATCCAAAAAAAGGCCCAAGGCCCCACAGCAGCTTGCATTGCTTCACAGCAGGGCATTATCTGGCACCTCCAAACCACAAACAAAGAGGAATCTTCAGATCTCTCTATAGCTTCTGCTGGGTAGCCTCAGGCAGAGGCTAAATTTGCACATCCTTGGAGATCTAAGAGTCAGTATACTCAGAGTGGGATCATCCAGATTACAACTCAGATCCACAAGGACACACTCAAGGGGCAGACTCAGTGAGCACCAAAGCCCCACTAAAGCAAATCTTGCCCCATAAGGGTATCTCCTGCACAGAAGTTCTCCCATTATAGACACAGCTGATCCTCAGAGCCAATTGACGTGGAGGTGAGTTCCTCCATTGATACCAACAACAATCAATCAAGCCTTAACTATAAGACTGTACACACAGACCACAAAGTGTTCAACAAGAGTGTCCATCTCAGGTGTCTGGGGAGGCTGAGCCACTGGACCCTATAGGACACTTAGCATACAAAGCCACTCTATCAACACAGGGAAGCAGCCAAAATGCAAAGACAAAGAAACAAGTCACAAATGACAAAAATGGAGGAAAGCAAACTATTGGATATAGAGTTCAAAACCACGGTTATAAGTTTTTTCAAGAATCTTCTAGAAACCACCAATAAATTTAGTGAGACCCTCAAAAATATTAAAAGGACCAACTAGAAATTAAGCATACACTAACTGAAATAAAGAATAATATACAGAAATCCAACAGCAGACTAGAGGATACCAAGAATCAAGTCAAACATTTGAAATATTAAAAAGCAAAAAACACCCAACTGGAAAAACAAAAAGAAAAAAGAATCCAAAAATAAGAAGATAGTGTAAGGAACCTATGGGACAACTTTGAGCATACCAACATCAGAATTATGGGGGTGCCAGAAGAAGAGAGAAAGATATTGAAAACCTACTTGAAGAAATAATGACAGTATACTTCTCCCACCTGGTGAAAGCAATAGACTTACAAGTCCAAGAAGCACACAGAACCCCAAACAAAAGGAATCCAAAGAGGACCGCACCAAGACACATCATAATTAAAATGCGAAGCACAAAAGACAAAGATAGAATATTAAAAGCAGCAAGAGGAAAACAGTCAATTACCTATAAGGGAGCACCCATACGATTGTCAGCTGATTTCTCAACAGAAACTATGCAGGCCAGATGGAAGTGGCAAGAAATATTCAAAGTGATGAATAGCAAGAAACTATAACCAAGAATACTCTATCCAACAAAGCTTTCATTCAGAAATGAAGGTCAGATAAAGCGCTTCACAGAAGAGCTTCATAAGAAAAAGCTAAAGGAGTTCATCACTGCCAAACCAGTATTATATGAAATGCTGAAAGGTACTCTCTAAGAAGAGGAAGAAGAAAAAAGTAAAGATAAAAATTATGAACAACAAATACATATCTATCAACAAGTGAATTTAAAATAAAGTGAATAAGAAATTTGATGAACAGAATAAACTGGTGAATATAATAGAATCAGAGGCATAGAAAGGGAGAAGACTGACAATTCTCAGGGGAAAGGAGTGTGTGGGGTGAGGGAAGAGACTGGACAAAAT